>VZTO01004057.1:3593-51668 GCA_013400615.1 Syrrhaptes paradoxus
GTGTGTATATATATAAATATATATATAATATATATATATATATAGAGAGAGAGATATTAAATATATTGCTTCCCCAATTAATTTTGGAATAGCTTCACCATTTAATATACATTTATGTATATATATATATTTGCATATCTATTTTTTTTTTTTAATTTTATCCCCCCCCGAATTTGGAGAAGGAAGAAGTTCATCCTTCCACTCTTTTTGGTCCTAACCTGCTCAGCTGCGGCCAAGTGCCACCACAACTCCAGCTGTCAGGTCAGCAGAGCGGAGCTGAGAGTGCCATCTCGCTTCTTTACCTCCCTTCAGCTTCTCCCTGGTAACTACAGATCCAGGAGACACACAGGACCTGGAGCTACGTCTGTTATACCCTGCCATGGAAAATAAACACCTCTCATGGATTTTCCAAGCATTTAATCAAGCTGCATGGGAAGGGAGAAGCATTTCCAGGTGCCTCCCTGGCTCAGCCATCAGCAGCCCCTTGGATCACTCAGCATCCCTGCGCTGTGCTGAATCCCCATGGCTGGGGAGCTCTGAGTAGTTGCTACTGTCAGCCCCAGGGCTGGAGTACCGAGGCCCCGCAGAAGGGATGTGGCCATCCCAAGCCACAAGCGCACACGGATATTGAAGCTCGTTACAGTTGCACCCACCCATGCATGTAATCCCACAGATTCCTACCGCTGCAAGCAAACAAATAATTGTCCCGCTCTGCCTGACACTGCGGCAACCCCAGTTTCCGTTCTTGCTGTCGCTGCTGCTTTTAGCGACAGCTGATGGGCAGCCAGAGAGCTACAGCCCCGTTAATACCACTGCCTGCCACACCAGAGGCCACCGCCACCGGGGATGGCATGAATAATCACCAGGCCATGCTGACAGCACAGCAAGAGCTGAATCAAGAAATCAGAATACACTCTGTAGAAAGCTTCACCCAGGTAAGCTGAGGAAATAAAAGCCACAGAGCCTTTGAAATGAAAGATGACTTTACCAATATCTCAGATGGAGATAATCCTACCTCTTCTTGATAGTCACAGGCTTCACTTGCCCCACACACGTCATTTCAGTAGCAACCGTTCTACCCATCCTTAGTATCCCCAAAGCATCTCTAAATACTGAGCAGAGGTGAATCCTCTTGCAGCACTCGAGCATCGCTTTCAAAACCACATCTGCAGAAGGTTTTTAAGAAATCTTGCTACCAGGCAGGCAGTGAGCTCAGTGGCTTGGGGACCCCCAAAGAAACACATCCTGCTGAATTAATACTTACTGTTAAGATTTCCACAGTGACAACTGTGCATATTTATCAAGTCCCCTCTGATACACACTTAACAGGCAGCATTGTATTTGGAGGCAGCAGAAATATTTCTGCACGTCTGTTTTTCCAGTTCTGCCAAAGAGCTTTCATTTTTCTCTAATAACTTGACCTGTTTGGTTTCTGGCAGAAGACAGCTAAGCAGAGCACTCACTCTCTGGATTCACTCCAGTACGGGACGAGGTCAAGACAACAAAGAAAAAGAAACAGCTGGATGGCTATGGAGCAGTGGGAACAAACAGGGCAGGGACCAGGGCTTTTTCTTTCCTTCCCTTTTTATTTATCCAATGGGATTTCATTCTTGGGCGTATTTATTCCCCGGGCGGACGGTATCACAAAAGCAGTGTTTCCTGAAAGCCTTTTCCAGCAGCCGGACCATACCCAGGGTGCAGGTATAAATAGCACAGCCAGCTAATCCCTCCTCTGCTCGGCTGTCGGGAAATGTGAGGCACACGTCCTAGGGGTTTCCACTGAGATATTGCATCTCCTACACAAGCATTTTCGTCTTGATTTTGGCAAGGTGGAGTTCATACCTACACTCCCGCTTTATTTTTCCATTTCATCACATTCTCATTAGTCTACCCAAGGCTTCCCAGGCTGGGGGGTTTCACCTTGCATTTTTCATTCTTCTTTCTTTTTTCTGATAGTCAGCTAAATCATCTTAAAACAGCAAGCAGAAAAATTGCCAGTGAAGCAAGAAGGAGGTGGAAAAGAGGGGAGGGATGAGGGAATGGAAGACAGTAAAAAGACATGCAAGCACAGGAAAGAGACAGCGAAGCAGTCTGCACATGTTCCCTGTTCGGAGAGTTCCTCTCTCCCTGACCTCACTTTCTCCACAGCCAGAAATTCCACCTCAGGACTTGCCAAGAAGACAATGCAGCATTCCTCTGCTGGGCCACAAAGCAAGTGTGAAATGTTCTGTTTTAATCATTTACAGAACAATCACCGACCAATTCATATCTGCTGAAATGCAGCAGCCAAAGCTGTGGGAGAGACAGATGAAGAACAGAAAGGAAGAGGAGGTGTGGGTTTGTTTCATTTTTTTTTTTCTTCTGGTTAGTCACTGTAGACCTAAGGAAAGATAAGAAGGACCACGTTGGATTATACCAGAGTTTAAGAGCCCCTGGTGTCCTCTCTCTGGTGTGGCCTCTGATGACTGCAGAGAAAATACAAGGAATGTACAAGTACAAATGGTCTTTCTTTTAGGACGTGATCCTGTTTCCCTTCCTGAGCCAGAGGTTGTAGCTGCATCATCAGGTTTGAGAGCCCTTCATAGATCTTTCTTCCATTATGTTTTCTAATCACTTTTTAAGCCCATTCATACTTTTGGCACCCTGGACATCCTGTGGCAGCAAGTTGCACAATATAATTGTGCGGTGCGTGAAGACAGACTTCCTTTGGGTTGTTCTAAGCCTTTGCTTATTTCACAGAACCACAGGATGGTTGAGGTTGGAAGGGACCTCTGGAGGTCATCTGGTCCAACCCCCCTGCTCAAGCAGGGCCACCTAGAGCCAGTTTCCCAGGACCAGGTCCAGATGGCTTTTGGATATCTCCAAGGATGAAGACTTCTCAATCTCCCTGGGCAAACTTTGCCAGTGCTCAGTGACCCTCACTGGAAAAAAAGTGTCTCCTGGTGTTGAGAAGGAATGTCCTGTGTTTCAGTTTGTACCCATTGCCTCTGGTCCTGTCCCTGGGCACCACGAAAAGACCCTGGCTCTCTCCTCTTTACATCCTCTTCAGGTATTAATATACATTGATGAGATCCCCCAGAGCCTTCTCTTCTCCAGGCTGATGAGACACAGCTCTCCCAGATTTTCCTCACAGGGGGATGCTCCAGTCCCTTCGTCATCCTTGTGGCCCTTTTCCGGACTATCTCCAGTATGTTCATGTCTCTCGTACACTTATTTAGTTCTATGCCATTCATATTTATTGTACTTTTACTGTATCCTCCTTCAAGCATCTCTTTTCCACATCATCGAGTTGTAGTTTACTCAGTGTCTACTTTCGTAGAAGCTGCTCTGTCCCTCGGGCACCTTTGCCTCCCTTGCCTGGTACTTCTCCAGGGAACCTCAGAAATGTGCTCACTGCTCAAGGTACAGGTGAGCCGTGCACTGCCTTACACAGCAGCAGACCACAGAGAGGTTTCCAAAGGTTGGGCATGGCAAGCAGAGCACCAGCCTTTAAGATGAGGAGAGAAAGAAGAGTGAGGAAGTGATGTCCCAGTCATTGTTAATTCCATCCTTGGAAGCACTGGAATGAACAAAGGCTTTGCAAACATAGAAAAGGAGGCTATGAGTAACAGCCAGTGCAGATTCAGCAAGAACAGAGCTGGTCAGACTCATCTAATCTTTTGAGATGAGGTAACAAACCTTGTAGATTGGGGGAGGTGCAGACGCTGTATATGTTGACATATAAGTAAAGATTGTGATACTGTGTCATATGGTATCATTATAAGCAGGAAAGGGAGACCTGGACTAGGGAGAAGTATGAATAGATGGTTGCATGACTGGTCAAAACCCTTCTTGGAGCTTAGTTACTCATGGCATGAAGTGATGCAAAAAGCCTCTCGTAAATCTGGTACTGATCAGCATTTCCACAAATGACTCGAAATCCAAGCATGGCTTTTTATGTTTGCAGCTGACAGCAGGCTGAGACAAGATGCCAGAAAGTTGGATGCAGGGCTAGTGGTCAAAGCAGACCTCTAGAGCAGGAAAAAATGGATGTGATCCAATGACCCTCCATTGGGATCCTCCTTCAGCCCCTGCAGAGAGGACAAGAAACTCTAAGTTTGATCCATGGAAGGGTTTTTCCCTGCTTATGCCTGTCTTTGGCAGCACAATGCATAATTGGCTTAAATTGCAGAAATTTAATTAGACACAAAGAAAACCCTTCCACTGCAATGAAGCACTGGAGTGGATTGCCTGGGAAGGCTGCTAGAACAGGCTGGTCCTCCACGTGGGGTGATGGGTGAACGGGAGGTGCTGGTCCTGCCTTCAGGCAGAGGAGAGCTGTTGGAGTCCCACTCAGACCTGCCTTTCTGTGATTTTTATGGTAATGATGCTTTGTTATGATATTGATGTTTTGCCTCAGGATGTTGTTATTATAATGCTGTGTCATTCTCTGCTCGTCTACTAGAAACTCCTGCTTTTCTGGAGTCTTGTTTGACCAGGGCTGAGTATTTTTGACCTTGGTTACATGACCAGTTCAACACAGCACAAATACAAGCTGCTCCTGGAATGGTCTTGTCCTCTCCCTGTCCAACATGTGCTTGCTCTTACCCCCTCGCTTGCCTGGCACTGCAGACCACGCAGCTGCGCATGACTCAAGTCAGGAGTCTGATCCAGCTGAAAACTCACCAGTCGGGAGGGAGGCAAGAGGAGAGATCAGTTTCCATTACTTGTTCTGCTATCTCACATCCTTTGTCTGTCTTGTCTACCTTGGATGGAGCAATTGTGTCTTGCACTGTGTTTGGAAGGCAGAGTGGAAATGTAAGGTGATCCAAGCACTGGGTTGAATAATCTTTTCCAGACTGAGGGATGTCTAATAGTACTGTGCAGAGGAAAGTGGTGTCTCAGGAGCTCCTGCTGCCCCTCAGCTGGGAGCAGGGCTCTGCAGAAGCCCTGGGAGATGCCAACCACCATCTCGGCAGGCAATGGATCACACTGGATGGCACAGACTATTTCCCCATTAACACCAGGAGGATGCCAGGAAGCTGTTTGTCCCATGTTACATCCCTGATCCCTGCCTGTCCAGGGTCCTGCCCCTTTACCAGGGGTCACCACAAACCTCATTTTGCACATCTAAAACATCTGTCTAGCTCCTAATTGCATTTCTTTGCTACTCAACTAAAACAACCGAATCTCGTTATTTGGGAGGGAGCTTGTTCTTTGTCACTGAACACGTTTGCTAAGATTTGGAAGGTTTGCCAAGGTTAGGAGAAATGGGCACATGTCATTGAGGGAAGGCACCAGTTATAAGGGATAAGATGAGAAAGATGAAGAAGAAAAGGAGCTGGTGGAGACTGTCACAGAAAATGCATTTTAAAGTAACTTGACTTGTTTTAACTGCAATCTGGTAATGAATGAGGCAGCCAAGGGAAGGGTCTTGGCTTTATTCCCGTTCCCTGTTAGGCACTCCTCTGGGTGACCGCATGTCAGAGCAGTCTCCATCCTGACACCAAGCGGAGAGAGCTCACAAGGACTCCTTTAAAATACAATCAAGCGTAGGAGACTGCTGGTGAGGACAGCTGCTGGACCAACCACCTCTTCTAGTGCCAGCAAGGCATCATACAGTTTATGGGCAGTTTTGTATTTATAAGAATTTCAAGATCCTGGCTCTTAGCAGCAGAGGTTTACAGCAGAGATAGTTACACAATACAAAAATCACCGTTCTGGGCTCCTGCAGCTTTTAGCTTCCTACCCCAAGTTTCCTCCAGTGCTGCATGTGGTGAGCTGCAGCCTGGTGTGTGCATGCAGAGAACCCTTACTGGGGACAAGGTGAGTTTCAAGACCAGCGGGGAAGTCACAGAATCACAGACTGGCTGAGGTTGACAAAGACCTCTGGAAGTCATCTGGTCCAACCCATCTGCTCAAGCAGGGCCATCTAGAGCTGGTTACCCAGGACCATGCCCAGACAGCTCTTGAATATCTCCAAGGATGGAGAATTCATTGCCCCGAAAGTGAAAAGGAGGGTGCCTTTTCCTAGGGAGAAAGGGCCATGACTCAGTCGTGTAAGGTGATGGGCGTTGCAGTGTGCTGGAGCAGTCCAACCTTGCTGCAAAGAGCAAGACAGGGTGCACAGACCTGAGCCCAGCGTCTCTCCCAACACATCTAATTCGCACTTTCCTGCANTTCAAGACCAGCGGGGAAGTCACAGAATCACAGACTGGCTGAGGTTGACAAAGACCTCTGAAAGTCATCTGGTCCAACCCCTCTGCTCAAGCAGGGCCACCTAGAGCTGGTTACCCAGTACCATGCCCAGACAGCTCTTGAATATCTCCAAGGATGGAGAATTCATTGCCCCAAAAGTGAAAAGGAGGGTGCCTTTTCCTAGGGAGAAAGGGCCATGACTCAGTCGTGTAAGGTGATGGGCGTTGCAGTGTGCTGGGGCAGTCCAACCTTGCTGCAAAGAGCAAGACAGGGTGCACAGACCTGAGCCCAGCGTCTCTCCCAACACATCTAATTCGCACTTTCCTGCATGCTCCATCTTCAGCCTTTCTCCATTTTCTTAGGAGAAGCTTGGGGGCTTGATTTCCTCCTTCCATGCACATCAGACCTCCAGGACAGTGGCCAGAAGCCCTCCTGCAGAAGCCTCCCATCTTGCAGCTCAAGTCTTTGCCACCACCTTACCTTGAACACCTCTAACTCATCCTGAGAAACACACCTTTTATGACCTTGCCCCTGGGATTAAGGGGAGATGGATGCCAGATAGGATTCCCTCATGGATTCAGCCTCTGAAGCCTTCAGCCTCCCATGCCCACTTGACGTTATTTTCTCCCTGGGTGTCTTACTCTTCACTCTTACTTTGCACACCTCTACTTCTGCCTCCCTGGGGGCAAAAAAACACCCTTGCTGTGTTGCAAGGCACCAGAAAGTCACAGAAGGTCCAGTGCCAGCTGTGACCTAAGCCTCAAACACCCAGACAAGAAGCCGCAGCATGTGAGAGTGCTCTGCACCAGCCAGGTAACAGCTTCTCTCCCACAGAAAAAAATCTACATCAATTTAACACAGAAAAGTACTTAACACATCTAGGGTTGAGCTGTCCCATCCCTCTGATGGATGGCATTCAAAAGCAACACCGAAAGGAAGCACTGGTGATGATGAAGTTATGCAGTGGAAAGTATTCAGCATCTGCCCTGTATTTTAAGTCATCTCCTGATTACCTTACATAGGAAAAAAGAAAGAGGAAAATGTATCATGCATGGACTTACCCAGCTGATCCAGAGCAAACAGGGCTGGGGCACCTTCGGAGAGCTCATTATCTGAGGGGAGAAGAACAAATGCTTGAAAGGTCAGCTGGAGAGGTAGATGTGGAGAGCTGGGGTGACAATGCTGGTTTAATCACACTGCAGACAAGCCCCTGCTCAGCTTGTTTCCAGTTCAGCCCTGACAGCTTTCCTGTGTGTGTTGTGGGTTTTTTTAATCCAGCTGTTATAAAAAAACCTTGGAAACAGCTCAAGACGGAGACTTGTCAGGATGAACCCTTATCCCCCCCCCAGCATCGCTGAAGAGCAGGAGCTCTGCTGCCTTGTCTCTGCCCACGCTGGAATACCCTGGCTGTGCCATGGCTCTCCGCTCCCTTTCCCCAGCTCGCCCAGTGCTCAGGGCACAGCCGGGAGCATCCTGCTCACAGCAAAGCTTTCCTAGTGCTACAGTCTCCTCCAACAACGGCAGCCGGGGTCAGTTTAACCAGCGGGAGCATGAAAATGCTCTAGCTGGGATTTTTCAGAGGCTGAGCAAACCATGGAGTCATCTGATAACAATATTGCCGTAAGCTAGTGCCTGTGCCAGGTTAGACCACGGGCTCTGGGAAACCCTGAGCTGGTGGCATCTCTTGCCAAAAGTTTGTGGGACACTATTTTGGATCCCAAGCCCAGTCTCATCACAAGCCCACCCACTCATTCTTGTCTACTTCCAGATGCAGAGCACAGTGAACCCGGATCCCTCACTGCCAGAAAGTCCCACAGCCACATCAGAGCATGTGGCCAAGTGTTAAATGCCATTTGTGCCTTGCAGTCGGTGGAGATTTTGTTATTTTCAAACATTTGTTGCAATGTCAAAATGCTGCTAAATTGAAAAAACTCAATGTAATTAAAAAAAAATTGCAGAGGGTGGGTCTTTTTCTGTTGGCTTTGGGAGGCTTGGGGGTTATTTTTTTCCTTTCAGGTTCATGGCATTTGTTCAATGCATGGGTTAGACTAAAACACCTTTTGGTCTGGAACCTGTGGGCTGTTCCTAGGGGGTTCAAGGAGGATATTTAAGAAGTGCAGGTGCATGACACCATATAGTAATCCATACCTGGGACATTTCTAAGAGACCTTGCTCCCCAGTATAAAATGCAATTAGGCACATCATTTAGAAAAAGTTGTGAGCCACTAGTTTAGGATAGCAATGGGCTGCATACAAAACCAAAGGCCCATGTATATCCACATTTAACTGGTTTGGATTTTTATAAACTCCTGACAGCAGCAACTCTTCCCTTCTCTTCTTCATAGACTCAAGTACAGTGGGATCCCAAACCTCACAGTATAACTCAACCTATAAACAGTATCACAGACCACACACATGGTGAAGACTTTAGAAAAAGATCAGAAGCTGAGATTGTTGTAATGGGCAAAAAGGATGAACTGCGGCGAGCATCCCTGTTCTGGTCCCTTGGAGCCACTCTGGGCTGGGTACCCTCAGAAGCAGCCCACGTGCTGTCATAAGGATGCCACCCAGTGGTGCCTGGCTGGGGAGATTGAACCCAGGGCTGCTGGGTTCAAAAACTGGGTTCAAAAGCATAAACCTCCTTATCTAATTCAGATCTCGCAGAAAAGGAGGCGACGCTACATCTCAGACTGTCCCCTTCCCCAGGCATCTCATCTATCAGCGGGAAGCTGAGGGAAACAGATGGAGATAAGTGAAGCATTTTACCAAAGCAAAATGTTTCCGTTCCCAAGGTGCTGTTATCTCGAAGGCTGTGGCTTTATTTTGGTTTTAGTCTGGGGCACAGCGTGTCTCAGTCAAAGAAGGAGCTTTGCCCAAGGAGGGGCCACTTGTGCTGGCCCAGGGACAGGGGCCTCTGGTGACAAAGATGAGCTGAGGCTGAGCAGGGAGCACATGTGTCTGTCTCTGCCAAATGTTCAGATGGGGACTAAAAAGCAAATTACAACAGCTGGCTAGAAATTAGGTGGAGATGAATCAATAGAGGAAATAGGTCTGCTGGCTGTTTCCCATTGCATCTGCCCTGAGTGCTTTCCTGAGACTGGCAATTCCTGGAGATCAATGGCCCCAGCCTTGGGCTGGGAGGTCTTGTGTCATGCTAAGGGGGGCTGAAACCTTGAATGGTCCTGCACAGGGAGCCCCAGCCCAAGCAGCCCTCAGCCCTCCTGTCACTGCTGGGACAGCATGTCTGCCTGGAGCCATCCAAAATTGTCCCACACAAATACGACTGAAAAGAGAAGGGGGTATTTTTCCAACTCTCCTCCTCACTCCTCCCCAACCACTGTCATCTGCAGAGTCCTGTTCATGGAGAATGAGGGTGGTCACATCTAGCACAAGATGCCAAAAGTTTGATGTTGGGGTTTTGGTATTTTTTTGTAAAAGGCCATTCCAGAAAAGGAAGACAAGCCACAGATCAAGTGCCTGGGTCAGTATGCCAGCTCCTGACAGGACACTGCAGTTTGGGTCAGACCTTTCCCACCTTCATACTGAGTACTGCCTTGCTCTGGACATAGCTCAGCAAAGCCCATGGGACCACTGCAAGAACAGTGAAAGGCAGCATCCCATTGGGAAGGTTCCCAGAACATTCACTGGGTGGCTTAAAAACCATCAGTCATGTCCTACCTCCTTTCACACTGGCAAAGGGATGGATCCCACCATGAGACAACCAGTTGGTTTCATCCAGCTTCCAGTTTTCACCAGGGTCCATCTCTGATTGGCAGCATCAAAGATCTGCTTGCAATGCCTCCTGCCGCTCTCTCTGGGAAATAACCAGAAGATATTCTGAGTGCCTGTTGTAGTCCACATCATGGGCAGCTGCTGAGAAGCTTACCTCAGCAGAGAAAAATGTCTTGTCAATATTTCAGGAAAAAAAGGAAAAGAAAAAAAAATCGAGAAAAAAATTGCATGGCTCACAGGGGACTGTGGGACCAAGGAGTAGCTGACTGCCAAGCCTCAACTTCTCACATTGACAAGTCTCCCTGCTGTGTCAAAAGGCCACCGATGCTTGGACCTCTTCCATTTTCTGTTGTCAGTCTGCCCAATGCTGAGAAATTCCTAATCCCTCACAATATTCGCAGGGATGGGGATTTATTTCTGAGTGGGGTGATGGTGAAGGGAGTGGGCAGGGGTGCTGGCTCTTGCTCCCATGTCCCAGCCCCTCCATGGACAGGAGTTACAAGCTGGGACCTATCCATTGTACATTACGAGCTGGTGCCACCACCAGCTGGTGGGCTCTCAGGGCTGCCCTGGCCATGGAGAGGTGTCTGTGAGGTGCTGGGGACAACAGAGATTATCGATCAGTTACAGCTGGAGCTCCTAGCCCCCAAAACCCCCTTTCTGGTGTAGACACTAAATTATTTTCCTCTCTATTGGCCATTTGGTGCTACCTACAGGTTTGCTGCAGCTGGGAGTCTGTGGGAATACACGGAGACATTTTCCCTGCCTGACCCCTTGGACCTGTGCATCCCGGCGGGGCAGGCATACGGGGCACTTCATCCAACCCTGCGTTTTCAGGATTACATGGGTTTGGGAGGGAATGGAGTCCTTCCAGCGTCAACAACTGCTAATTTACTAAGGAAGCACACAGCAGTATTGGGGTGCAATAAAAAGGTATCGCAGAGATTTTTGCCTCTGCAGGAAGATGCTGAAGAGGAGGGGACAACAGGAACTTTCCCTAACGTTGTCTGAGGCAAATCCAAACCTCAAATGGCACCGCTGGAGTGGGCTCCACGGCGGAGTGAGGCCCCTGAGACTCACCACACTGGCAGCTTCACACCTTTACTCAGCCCCTGACTTTCATAATTGTGATTTGCAGGAATTTGTTATAATTTAATGCTGCCAGGGCCCTAAATTCCCAGTGTTCCTGGGAGGGGTGGGCAGGTAGCGATGGAGAGACGCCATCAAACCAGTGCAGTTACCTTAGGAAACCAGGCAAAGAAAGAGACAGATGGGCCCTGTCTCCTTGGGGAAGCAAAGCGTGGCCAAGCCACACCACCACACATCCCAAGCACTGGTACTTCCCAGCCACCATCCCATCACAGGGGATATGCTGGAGATGGGGGGCAGCAGCCCCACGTTGGTGTAGAGCCCGGGTGGCTCCCAGCGCAGCAGAGCTTGAGCCCCTGCCCCGGTGCCCTGCCAGGTCTTACCAGGGTGAATCATGGCTGTGCCGGTGCTTCCCTGGCTGGCCAGACCCGAGAGAGGGCATTTCACCCAGTCTCTTGCTCAACACCTTAATTAAGTGGAATTAAATACTGGTGCATATGTGTTTGCTGAGAAGCAAACAGGGCAGGTCACTGCTGTGTACAGACAGAGCTTGACCGGGGTTTTTTGATGTAGCAAATGCACCCGAAGTGCAATTAAGAGGCATTGAGACTCTGGGCAAATTTAGGTTGATATGTAATGAGTTTTAGCTGAAAGAGAAGCAAAAAAGTTCTGACAAAAGCTGCAAAGTTCCATTTTGACATTTAAAAAATTAAACTTATTTTGTTTTTCTCTCAAATGACATTTTTGGTTTGAAAGTGACCTAGTTTGTCTTTTATTTTTTCTTTCTTTTTTAAGTTATGAAAAGCACTAAATAGTCTCAAACCAGAATGTCTTGTGCAATGCTTATGAAAAGAAATCAAAGAAGAAAAGAAACATTCTCCTTTAGGGAATGACCCAAAACAAAAGTATTTTCAATTTTTCCGTTCAGACACCGAAATGAAAAACCTATTATTTGTACAGTTCCACTACTGAAAGGCATCTTGTCAGGGTGTACTGCTGGCAATTTATTTTTTCCACCTGCCAAGGGAGAGGTTTATCTGCAAGTTCCATAAAAGCAGAAGAGAGAAAGAATGAAAGGGCAATTTATCAACATAACCTAGAAGATAAAATGGCTTTTCCATATTCCCTCACTTCTCTGAAAGAAAAAAAAAAAAAAAGCAAACCTCCGGACCTCAGCTCTTTGCCCTCTGCCCCCCTCTGCTCAGAATCACATAGACATGAAGCTGTATAGTCACAAGTCCTGAGCCCCCATCACACAGATGATTAATTGAAAATGCAAAACTTCTGACTTAAAGGTCCAACCAATTTTAGAGAACGCAAAAGACAAAATGTATTGGGGACAATAATACTGGCAATGAGAAACACCTAAAAGGTCATAAACCTCAGTCATTGCTGTAGCTTTGGGACATTCATCCTCTCCAGTAAGAGCACTGTTTGTGCAACGGACTTCTCGCTACAACGTGAAGCTGGAGAAAGAGGCATTGCTGCTCAGCCTGGTGCCGCGCAGGGACTGGGATCTGTGCTCCAGCTGCATGGAGCGCTTGGCCTTGTTGCAGTCAGTAGTCAATTCCCATTATCTCCATCTTTTAAGAAGATGACAAATCAAACGTGTCTGCCCTGCCCTCAGATCCTGCGTTCAGCCTTCATTTAAGGCAGGGGAAGCTCATTTTACACACCTACAGCTTCCACCAGTCCTCTGAGAAAAACAAGATGAGAAAAGACTTTACATTCCTGCTATATGTCATATACTAATACAATTAAATAATGGGAGGATGTGAACTGACCCTCTTCACTTCACAGCTTCCACTATACCTTAACAACACCCACACATACCACAAACCACTGTCCTTTTTCAGCCTGACCTGCAAATCTCTTCCAAACTGCAGAATAAAATGGTGTAACATTGGAATTACCATTTCAGCAATGTTTTACAACCCCTCTAATCTGCAAGAAGTGGCTGTCAGAGCACAAGCCCCAGTTAAGCTCCTCTTCTGGATCATTCCCAGCATAAGACAATCTGCCACGCAGCCTCTCTGGGCACTCAGCATCTGCATGAAGATTATATTTTTTTTTAGTACCATAAACTGCAGAATTCACATGGCCAGAGCAGCAAGAAAAGTTAATGACCTAAGACTAAGTCAGGCAGACAAGAGATTAAAGTATCAAACCCATGTAGGGGCTTGATCTGGAGGACAAGAAACAGCCAACAAAGTTTGCCCAAGCTCTGCCCTCAACATTGACTCTGTCCACATGGCTCACCAAAACCAGGCACAGCTGGGCGGAGATGACACTACTGTAGGACGGATCTCCCATTTCTCTGAGCTACAGCATCTCCTTGCATACTATCCAACTTCAGAGCTCTAGCTGCGCCCACCTACTTGACTGAGGGGAAAAATTGGTGGCACCTTCCAGAAGGCACAGACTCAGCTACTTCTCCTCTCCTCCATGAGGAATAAAGGAGGGCACAGTTCTGTGAGATGCTTAGTCCAATGTGACCTCACACATTGCTAGGGCTGGTGACCACCTAGGGTTGGTGACCACCTAAGGCTGGTGATAACCACACACCACCTTGCTGATCTGAGCCCCCAAAGCACCACATGGAAGCGCTTGGTGCTTAGTGACTTGTTTGCTGAGATGAACAACCTTTCCAACCTCTTGTAGCACCTAAAAAGAGCTCACATGTGAACCCTGCTGAGCAGGATCCATCCTGGGGGAGTTGAGCAGCGTGGGGCACACACAGCTGGTACCTGGGTAGTGGGGCAGCCCCAAGCCGTGCCATCATGGGGCTTGGTGACCAGGCCAGGTCCGGAGACTGCTGAGCCACCACTAATATGTTGCAGGTGTAAGGAGGAAGGGAGCATCGTCAGGGACTGGGGCAAGAGAAAGAGCTGCACAACAGTTGAGGTGGGCACCAGCCATGGGAGGACTGGTGGATGGGGCAGCAGGGAGGACACTGAGGAGAGTGCGGCTGGGTGCCAGTTTGGCAAGGGAGAGAAATCTGTTTCTGTTTACGTTGCAAACCCTGCACCCGGGGCTGGCCCTTGCTAGTGTGTTTTCCAGCAAAAGAGAACACTGATCCTAACCTGTGCCTCTGGGCAATTTCTGGGGTTTGGGACATGCCGAAGGGATGAGGTGGGCAGCCAAGGCAGGACTGAGGCTGAGGCCAGAAGCAGGGACTGAAGAAGGGAGCTTGGTCCACCTGGAGAAGAGGGAGAAAACTCGAGCAGACTATGGGAGGTCTTGGGCAGCATCTTGCAGCAGCCAAGGATGGGATTAGATGCTATGAGACAGATTGCTTTCCCTGGGCTGCTTCCCAGCCACGCAAAAACACTGACATAGCGACACAGCCTTCCTCTCATCAGGCATGGGCTGGAAATGTCCCCCCCAGCACTCACCAAAATGGTATATTCACACTTCTTTATAGAATCAATATACATCCTTACGGTGCCTACACAGTAACCCAGACTTTTCCCACTCCCAATGAGTCCAGAGGAATTAAAGCATCCCCTGATCCTCAGTTTTGCTCAGAGAAAAACTTTTATGTGTTAAAAAGGCCATGTATGCCGAATGTGGGACCAGTGCCGAGGTGAAGTCACACCACCTGGGCAAGCAGCAGCTGCTCTTGGGCAGGTATCGCTGCCTTGCGAAGGTGTCTGTCGCCTTTCTGCACCCACCTCTCCATAGCTATTCATCTACCTGAGGGCAAAGGGAGCGGGAATGAGAAGGTCTGACCGAGCCTTACAGACCTGAGCAGAGCAGGATGGGAGCACGATGCCCATAGCAAAGGGCATAAGGTGATAAACTGCTCCCTGGTACTGCAGAGCTCAGCCTGATGGCTGCCTTTAATCACCCACTGCTGTTCTTTACTGCCTCAGATGTGCTCTCCCTTAATTAGCCCAAAAGGTGACTAATGAGCTATTTGTTAATGCCATCATTCAAAAAGCTCTACTTGTAGCTGGTCTGAAAGTTTTTTTTTAAAGCTAGTTTCAGCAAACTGGCACAGAGCATGATCACAAGTTAATTACATGATCTCATGGCAGTTATCTCAAACTAATACATCATTAATCTGATTTTACGACACCTAAAAGAGAAGCCCCGAGCCAAGAAGCAATTGAAGGATCCACAGCCCCCAGGACAGGAGCCCTTTGTATAAAAGCTGTGGGTTTACACACAGCAGACACATGTCAGGACACGCTGCAAGTCGTATCACTCCCCTCACTCAGCAAACAAAAATGTCCAGGAGCCAGGAAACACACAATCTCCTCCAAAGGGAGCCTTCCTGAAAGTGCAGTCCCCATCCCCCTGCCTCGGTTTGGCGCTGCGAGGATGGCTGGAGAGGAAGGGGCTTGGAGGCAGGCTCCTGGCATTGCTCAGGGACCCCAAGGCATTTCTGATAAGCCCTTTGTATTTTAAAAACCTGTCCCAGTCTGTTCTCAGGGGATGTACTGGCAGGTGGGTAGTTCCAAGTCACCTGCACTCCTCTATATCCCTTTAGATATAAAGGTAGAAGGCAAATCAATATATACATCTTTATTTACAAGTCATTATTTCCTTTGAATAACTGATCCCTAGCTTGGGTCACACATCCATTCAGACAGCCAGACAGCAGAACAGAAGCTTGAAAAACTTTAAAAACATTAGCTTTAATTGTTGCAGCCAAACTCTGAGTGACTCCTGTGCAAAGGTGTCCCCAAGAAGGTGCTGAAGGAGCATCTGTCCCACAGGAGCCACCTTGCAGTGCTGCAGCCACCGACCACCACTCCAATGGCAAGGTACGGGAGATGCCAGGTGCATGTGTCAACCCTGATTTGGAGTGGGTTTAAGATCCGTAAGGTGCTCCAGGTTACTGCATGGAGTAAAATTTCTCTTTCTTAATTCTCTTTTTTTCTTCCAAGATCAGCAAATTGAATGGCAACTCAATGATTCAAACATTAAAGTACTTGAAGCAAAGGCTGTGTCTCTGTGTCTTTTGCAGAGCTGTCTGTGCTAAACTAGCGATACCAGATGCCACCACACCTCATTTTTACCAGTTATCTTCACAGCGATTAGCTGCCAGGTTATTTTACCCATAACAATCACTTATCTATTTAACAGAGGATAATTTCTCTGTGCTGTTCCCGTAATCTCTCAGAAGCATGACTGCCTTTTTTTTTTTTGCATTCATAGCAGAAAATGTTCCCTTTTTAGCCTCAGTTTGGCCAAAACCCCATAAAATAGAAATGGTAAATCTTACCTGACAAAATGCCTGTGATTTCTCTGGCAACAAAAAGCATCCACGTCTTGGTGCTGCAAGACCAAAGCCTTCTCAGGGAGATGTTTGTCCTGTGTTGGGTAAAGGCTCCATGAAAACTATGCAGCCATTGCCTGGACTTGCTTTGGTTTGGGTAGGTAAGTCACAGGAATTCAGCTGCTCTTGCGTGTTCAAAGAGCTTCAAAATGCTCTATACCAGCTATCGGCGTTATGGTTCCTGCAAGTATGCGAGGTATGCATTTGTCTTCCTGAGTCATGTAATTATCTTTGGGAAAGTAGCCCGCGGAAGTGCAGGAGAGGAAAAAAACACCAACTGGCCACCTAAATCCCTCGACAGTAGGCAGTGGCCCTGCGAGGAGATCACCTCAAACAGAGGCTTTGCTAATTCATATGTCCCAAACATCAAAGCTAACGGAGATGCTGGGCTGTCTGCTTTCATTCCTGTCTTTCCTGGCAGTTTGCAGCAGCATGTACAGGCAGTGCCAAGGAGAAGGAGCGGCACTGTCTCGAAAGCAGCCACAGTGCTGGAAGAGCTGATCAGAAACTCAGTGGGTTGCATGGGTTATGGGGTGGCCCCTGGCCAGGAGGAAAGGTAGGGTGAAATAGTCCCTAATGACTACTGTAAATGGAGGTTGAGTCATCAGTGATATAGGCTGAAAAAATTATGTGATGCGGCAGTGTCTGGGCTAGTTACATCTTGATAATGATGGTGAGTGTCTTCCTGGGTTTTCCGTTGAGTCAGAAGCACCTGGAGAAAGGTGCTTCTGGAAACCAGGAAAGAGATTTCTGCCATGATCAAATGGCATGATCTCAGGCTGTCTCATAAGAGGAATAGATACCACGAGACAATGGGGTACCACAGAAGTGAGCTTCCCAGAGAAGCCCCTTGTGCCAAGCACAAGGGAGGAGAGAAGAATGGAGAGCGAATGGTGAAGAGGGCGTTAATTACACCATCTTCTCACAAGGAAGAATGTGGGCTTACCACGGAGCAAATGGCTCCAGCAGATGTTCACACTCTGCAGTGTTTTGTCAGAGTTGACAGTTTTCCCAAATGATTTATACAAGGACCTCTCAGAAGAGAAGCTCCAATTCATGCATGACAGCAGCAAGCTCACTTGAACGTAGTCCACGCACCAGGGGCAGATGTGAACAGATCTTAGTTTTTGGTCCATCTCCCAAAAGAGCAGCTCCATCCATCATCTCTCTTGACAGCTTATGGTGCTCAGGATGTGATTCCAAAATTATGAGCTCAGCTGCAAAGGACTTCCAGCCACCTGGTTGGACAGAAAACCTCATACCTAGGAGGCAAACAGCTCCCAATCCCAGGACCAGGAGGGCTTCAAGTACCCGTGTGCACTGCATGACACAGAGAAAGGTGCTGTGCAGCCTGTAAGCCAACTCTGATTGGTGGCCTTTGCTCTTTCCAGCTGGAGGTCAGTTTTATCACCCCATCCCAGCTTTGTCCAGCTCTACCTAATGCTCTGACGGCATCCGGCTGTGCTCGGCACCTTCATGTGGTGTAAGCAGGCTGGGATGCTGCCAGGCATGAGGTGTGATGCAGGCTGCCTGCACATTTAGGAAATCTGGGAGCAGCAGACATCAGCCAGGGAGGAAAGACACTCAAAGACGCTGTGTTCCCACACCTCCTGCAGAGACATGTCTAAGCTCCAGAGACAGAGGAAAAAGCATCCGAGCTCCTACCCAGAGGCATTTCTGGGCCTGCCAGCACAGTGCCAACTGGTGCTGGCTGCAGCAGCAGCAGGTGTGTGGGGTCATGACAGATTTGGGCTCCACCACCACTTGTGTGAAGATGAGGAGCCGAGAGGAGCCCTGGCTGTGCCAGGATGTCCCAAGGCCGTCCTCACGTCCAGGCTCACCCAGCACGGCTGCAAAGCAGCAGGAGCAGCCCTGGCAGTGTCGAAGATCTCCCACCAAGCCCCCAGGGCTGGTGCCCCAGGATGCAGTGTGGGGATGGGGATGCCCTGAGGCTTTGCCTCTCTAGTTGGAGCCACTTGGAGAAACCACTCCACTTGGACTAAGTCAACCGATGGATGCACGTGCAATGGAGGGTTTGGATTAAGCTTGTTTTTTCAAAAAAATCCTACATAGTAGGCTTGTAATTACAGTGACACTGAGTCCCGATGGCTTTTCCGGGCCTGCTGACATGGGCCATGCTCTTACCCTCCTCCTGGCGTGTCCATGCGGGGCTGCGGTCATCCTGCCGTGGCACAGGCTCATCCGCTCCTGCGAAAACATCCAGAGGAGCCAAAACTGCCTTGAGAAAGGTGAGCAGCCGGCGCCATGTAATTCACGGTGCTCCATGGCTCTGACACTGTGAGTCACGAGCTCCCCGGTAGATTTACAGCCGGCGACACCAATCTGCCTCGCAGGTGAATGGAGGGGGTGGCTGCAGCCCAGACAACGCTCCTGGGTGAGATGGGGCCAGGCAGCGATGAGCAGTCATTTTATGGCGTTACATCTGCCGCAGAAGGGTTTACCCACAAAGGGAGTGACTCTCCTCTCTTCCCACCCCATGCTGGGGACAGGGGGTGGTGCTGGATGTCACCAGTCTCCTGTCCCTTTTCCAGCCACATCACCTGAGCCTTGCACCCAGGTGCCCACGTCAAAACTCCTGTCCCTCACAGCTTGTCCTGCTCACCAGCTCTTCTGAACTGGTGGGGGAAAGGGTATTCACACCGGGGCCTGTCTTCTCCTAAACATCTGCCCAGCTGCAAGCACTGTGCTCCCCTAAAAGAGCAGGGTGAATGGAGATGGAGGGTCACACTAGGGAATGGGACGAGAATGGCCATCCCTCTGCGGCTGGGAAATTCTGTCTCAAAACACTTTTTCCTAGGAAATACCTTTTGGGCACTGCCTCGCAGGGCAGCTCAGGGAAGAGCTGGGTGGGAGCTTGTCCGTGTCCCAAACACTGGTGGGGTGCTGCACTGCTGCCTCTCAAGCAGCAGCAGCAAAGCCTCGTGGCTGAGGGCTGGTTTGTCACCTGTCCCCATGCTCTGGGTACTGCCCTGTGGACATTGTGCTCTCCCATTCAGTAATACTGCTGGGTTACCTGCGCAAACTGATGGAGCAGAAGAAGGGTGGCTGGTGGGAGGAAGGAGACAAGTCCCACAGGCAGCGGGGAGTCTGAGGTTACTTGTGGGGCAGGCAGAGATGGGCAGTAACTTTTGGGTTACTCAGTGGTGGAAGAGTCAGGGCGGAGCTCTGTCTCACCCAGACTCCAACAGACACCACAGCTGTAACCATCATCATTTTCTCCCTGGTGAAGGACAAGAACAGGCTGATGAAGCTTCTTCACTCAAAAACCCAAGTACATCCTTCAGTGTGATTGAGGCTCAGGCAGAATCTCTGCGGGAAGGTGGGAAACACTTCAGCTTTTTGTTTGAGCCACAGCATTTTTCAGAGGACTGAGATATAAAATATTTACAGCCCTCTCTTCAGAGGAAGCTGCTTTTGGGGATGTAATTCTGTGCTAAACAAAATCAGAGCTCTGCAGGGAAAAATAAAACGCGAACCCAGCCAGCCTGCTGTCGAATGGCTTCCCCAGGATCAGACAAGAGCAGAAGGGGGGCTGGTAAAATGGTGGTGGTGTTGGCAACTGTGGGAGGACTTACATAGCAAAACCAGACCTCAGCGGCTCCTGTAAAGGATGCCTTGTCCTTCCCTCCTTATCTGGCTGCATACAGGGGATAGAGCTTCCTGCACCTGGTCTGCCTCCTAACCATTCCTCCTTCAGTCTGGGGTTAACCCAAGCACCTTTTCTCCCTGCTGCTCACCCACAAACAGCTCTGACCTGCCTCAGTCCCGTATTTCGCCATCCGAGGGCAAGCCCATGCTCGCTCCCGGCTCAGCCAGCACCTGGCGTGTCTCTCCCAGCTGCAGAGTGGGGCTGCCGGGCTCCCCAGCCCCAGCTCCATCAGCGAAAGGTGCTGGCGCTTGGGAGGTGCTGGTGTGGGTCCCCTATGTCCCAACCAACCACCTACCTGGCTGTGTGGCATGCTTGTTGGACAGACGCACAGATAGATGCTCATTGATGGTTTCATATGGGTGGAAGAGGGAAGACTCAAGTCTTGTTTGGGTAGGCTGGGATATTTATAAAGCAGACCAAGTGAGATCTTGAGACAACAGTAAGATGCAAGCTTGCTCATGTCTGCTGCATACAATGGACTGTGAAAGCACTGCTGCAGTGGTGGGGAGAAGAGAAACAAATCTCCCTCCTACTTTCTCCAAGAGGAACAAGTCTACTTACCCCTGTGAGTCCAGTGCCAATTCACGAGGGTATGATCTCTGCCTCTGAGGCTCAGCTGTGGCACAGACACCTAATGCTTTGCCCCCAGGATCAAAGAAATGCAGCCATCAGCCACTTCCTCCTGATTTTCTCCTGGCTGCCCGCTCTTCCCTATGAACTGTGCAGTGGGACACTGTGGTCACCTCCCACCCCACGTCCCCTGCAGGTCCCTCCTCGAATTGCGGGAGGACCTGGATGCAGCCATGGCTCAGCCCTGCCTGACACAGGGTCCCCACTGCCCGCTGGCACAAGGGGAGCTGGGACTGCTCACTGGGCAGGAGGATGGCACAAGTATAAGCCCATTACCGCTAATTACACTGAGCAAGGGTTTGGCCACCAGTTTCAGGCATGGTGGAGGGTGAGTCCTTCTCACCAAGCTCCTGCCTCACTCCCTTCAGTTCTTGTGAAAAACTAGAGAAAATCTTGGGTTTGCTCCACATCAGAACAAACCCAAAAGCTGAAACTTCTAAGTATCTAATAAAAGAGAAATGCTATTTTTCAGCCAGGTCTACTTACTGCTTAAGAAAACAAAACTGTCTCCACCACAAAAATATCAGCACTGCAGTGGAATTTGTTCCAGCTGAAATGTGAAGACGCCAGCTCCTCTTCTCCTTTCGTGTTACTGCTTGAGTACTCTTTAGATTTGTGTTCAGTAGCAATAAGGGGCTTTTGATTTGTGCATGTTATTTAAACTCTCAGCAAGGAACCAAAGCAACAATTATCCACCCCATAGTCTGGTGATTCATGGGAGACTCTGACGAACACAGTGATGCTGTGTAACCAGTATGAGCTATCGGTGAGGAACAACCATAAAGAAAGTCTGCTCAGGTCAATTATGGAAGAACAGTGCCTAACAGGATCCATCCAGCTGCATCCTGGAGACTGAGACACTGGGTGATTTAATAATCCCTTGAGGTAATACACAACCAACTATTACTTTCACACGCACATTACTGAAAAATTCATCAGCAGTCTGATGTTAGTGGCTAGCACTTCTCAAATGGAAACAGCTCCAGGTCTGGGGCAAAGACAGACCTCCTCAGGTCAACAATGTTCTCCCTGTTGACTTCAAGAGATGACAGACCAAAGCTCCCCAGTTGTAACAAAGTCAATGTATGGGTATAGCTCTGTCTTTTTACTGTGTCATACGCAGTAAAAACCTCCACTTTGTAAGACACCTCCTTTAACACTGACATGTTTGTGATGCTGCCAATAAGCTAAAAAACCTTCCTGTGGCTTTACCAGGCAGTTCACCATAACAGCCAATCCTACCCACGTTGGTCACTATGATTCTCTAATGAAAGATATCATAGATATGAACTCTTTTCAGAAGATTGTGTAGGGTTTTTTGCTACCACTCATAAATTAAGAATAAGCTTTAAAATCTATAAATACATTAATTTTTGCTTGACTCACTGTCCTCCAAAGAAAAGAACTCCTCTCAAGCCTTCTTCTGTTCTCACTGCAACCCAGATGCTGGAAGTATGCCCAGTAGGTCTTAGCAAATTGGAGGCACCTTCTTCTAGGGCTCGGAGGACAGTGGCTGCCCTTTCCCTTTTCCCTCCTTCCAGTAATCACTTAGCCCAAGCTCCCATAAAAAAAAAATGATGGCACTCCGTGATTCCCTCCATATCTCAGTCCCTTCCCTCTCCACCAAGTGGGCACGGTTCCCTGCAAAGCCATCTTCTGCCCTCCTATGGGGACAGTGAACCACATCAGATGTGCAGCTGGGGTTATCTGAAAGACCAAGAGTTAGGCTCTTCCTCCAAGACTTTTTTATGAGGAATGAAACCTTCCATGTGTGCACTGGATGGGAACAGAAGGAGACAAAATCTACCTCTTTTCCCCCGTGAGCAAGCTGTAACAGCTCATTCTTAGCCATCTGTGGCTTGGGCTGTGCCGGTGAGGTTTCCATCACTGTTTTTTTCCCAGGCACTGGAGCCTGCATACCAGCCTCCACAGTTTTCTGAAGAGTTGTCATTTGTGTCATCAGTGGCAGGATACAGGGAGGTCCCACGGCTGCTCCCTGCCCTCGGAAGAGCCTCGTCCACCCAATGCTTGCACACAAGGGGGTCAGCAGTGACTCCCACATCCTCCGCACCCACCCTGCTGCCTCCCAATTCCCAGTGAAATTGAAATTCCCTTGGAAAATACCAATTAATATATTTTTCCCCTCTCTTTCAGAAATGTACCACTTTGAACAAAGCTTCTGCCAGGAAAAGTTTCTCAGGCTGGAATTTTTAGTCCAAGTGTAGAAGAGCCACCTGGGAGGTGCCAGCAGCTAGCGGTTAGGGCATGGTGATGGTGGGACCTCGGATGGCCTGTTTCAAATGTGGATCGGAGACCTGAGCTTCCCACATCCTGAACACCTTGCTTATGATCTTGGGCTCTAACTCTTTTCCAAACAAAAAAAATTTAGAGAAGTTGGGGGAAAAGGATAGCACTAGAAATGTGTTTCTTCCTAGCCATAGCCCAGGCTGTGTTACTCCCAGGGAATGTTCTCCACACATTTCCCACTATGTCTGTGTGTCCTGAGCCAAGACTGCACCATCCACACTGCAGCTTCTCTCTGACACTTGGCTCTCATAGGAGAGAAGGGCTACAGGCTACAGCGGGTGTTCCACAGCCCGCAGCCAGCCTGAAATGCAGAGGAGGTAGTTGTTTTCAGCTAACTCGGCTCAAGCCTTTTGCCCACCCGTGTCCTGCCCAGGCAGCAAAACCCCGTGTGTAGCTCTGACCAGCTTTTCCCTAATAGCACCAAATGAGTCCATCCCCACAAACCACAACCCACCATGCGAAAGCTCTCATGTCAAAGCTCCCATTCTTCTCAGCTCATCCTGGTCACTAGTTCTTCTGAACTGTTGGGGAAATATATTCACACTGGGGCATATCTTCTGCTGAACATCTGCCCAGCTGCAAGCACTCTGCTCCCCTAAAAGAGCAGGGTGAATGGAGACAGAGGGTCACACCAGGCAACAGGATGAGAAAGGCCATCCCACTGTAGCTGGCAAATTCTGTCTGAAAACAGTCACTTTTCCTAGGAAAGCTTTTCTGGGCACCACCTCACAGGGCAGCTCAGGGAGGAGCTGGGTGGGAGTNATTTCTGTGAAATGAGCTCTTTGCTTCTCTTGTTTTCCCTTACCAGCACCCAAAATCCAAACAGACATCTCCAGCCCCATCCAACGTTTTGTTTCAAACAGAACTTCCTCTTCTTTCCTTTGCAATTTTAATGACAAAAATAACAGCAACAAAAAGTACCATACATTTCAATCCATGCCGGACTGGGTTTTCTTTCCTCCTCCAGTTTGTCAGTTCAGCAGCCAAACCAAACACAGCCGTCCCCACGCCTGCTCTCCGGGTACCGCTGGATCAATAAATAACACCACTCTGTTTCCAGCTTACCTTGAGAGGTCTCTCAGCCGTATCCAGCTCTCCTGCGGCGAGTTTCCCCAGCTCCAGCGTCTCCTTCCCCCCAGCTCTGGTGCCGCTCCACCTGCACAGTGACAGCTCAGGGTTTTTGTAGTGAAAATGGACATTGGGAGGCATTGCTTGGGACACAATTCAAATCTACATGGTGGCAGAGTTATTCCTGGCTCATGTCGGGGTGTGTGGGCACAGGACTCAGTGCAGGGAGCTAACATGAGCCTTTGACATCACTGGTTAAATTTAGGGGATTAGCACAGTCCTAACATGGTCTGGAGGAAAGCCACCGCCGGGCTGGCAGGACAGAGGCAGCACCCTGCAACCACCTCCCACCCCAGGCACAAGGCAGGGGATGGAGCCAGGAGTCTCTGCACCAGTCCCCCTGCTACTCCACAACACCTCTTAAAAAATAACCCCCCAGCAAGGTGTGTGGTGCTTTGCTGCAGCACAAAAGCAGACAGCCTCCCTCAGCTTCCCCATGGCAGGGCCATGGGCATCCCTCCAGAAACACACAGCCCCATGGAGTGCTGGTCCTGCTCCTCTGGTCAGGGTGGAAGGTTGTGGGGTGACGGTGGTGGCAGAGATGTGGGAGGGAAGGTAATGCCAGGCAGCCCCAGCCCACAGACTCCCCCAAGAGCGTCCTGCAGCCACCATGTCCCCTCTCCGGGGGATGCTGCAGCTCTCACTGCCCAGCCAGGCCCTGAGAGGAGTGTACCTCCAAAGAAAAGGAATGGGAAACAGTCACAAAAGAGGCAGCTACCCCCAAAAGATAAAGAGGAAATTTAACAATCCAAGAAGTGTCTCTGAATCTCAAGTCTGTCTGCTGTTTGTAGAGGCAGATGCAAGCTGTAGGTGTGTAATTGCAATTCAGGTCAGTTTTGGCAACTTCAGTACTTACTGAAGATGATTTCTACAGTTTGTGGTCTCTTTCGTGGACACTTATTTTTTTCTCGTTTCCTTTTTGATTCTTGCAAAGCCCTCTCCATCTCCTATGTGAAAAACATCCCAGGAAAATATTGCAATACCCTTGAACTTTCACATACCTTCAGTGTGGAGATGGTGGGACACCCACATTTGACATGATCAGAAGCAGCAGCTCTGTGTGTCTGACAGTACCATCTTGCACAAGCAGCTGCCCTGTTTTGCTGTGGTTGTGTGCCACGTCAAAACTAGAGACTGGAGCATTTTGGGTGCAAGGAAGGAGCCATCTGTTTGCTTTCCTGAAGGAATAGCTCTGCAGCCACCAAACAGCTGGTGAAACGGCAGCCACGGGAAGCAACTAATTCCAAGCCAGACTGTGAGAAACAAAAGAGCCCTTAATTGCCTCCTCAGTGCTTGTCCTCAGCCTGTGCTAATACGGAAAAGCAGAGGAGTGGAGCAGGGTGATGGCCCTCAAACCCAGCCTCTTTTCTCTGACATTAATGCTGTCTAAGAGTACACTAATGTAATCTGCCTGACAAATTGTAGACATTATTACTATATAATGAAATTTGTTTTTCAGATTTTAATCAAATGTATTGGATATGTGGAAGGGCTGCTGACAGCATTTCCAAATTCTCTGTCTTGAGAAAAATCAGCCCATGAAGGTCCGCCGTGCCCATGGGATGTGGAAGGCTCAAGGTCAGGGTATTTCCCCAGCAAGCCAAGCCTAGATGGGCCCGTATCAGCACTGCACAGGTGAATAACATGCTCACCACATCGGGGGGTGATGTGTTTCTCAAAAATCTGCAATAGTTCTCACTGCAAAATTCAAATACTTTCCACAGAAAATTCCATGTTTCACTCTTTGGGTACAAACACCTGGCATCTTCAAGGACTAGGTAACATCACTTTCATTTTCTTTCCAGCATTGCCACCTGTGCATCTAGGCATTAATTTACCTGTTCTACAACCAGCTTTCACTGTGATGTGTCCTTCAGCTTTTCACAGTCTGTGAGTGCTGAGGATGTTTGTTGCAATTTGACTCTCCAGCTAATGAGCCAGACACGGTGTTGTTCTCAGATCAGTCATTCTTCTGCCCTCTTTTGTTCTTCCTTTGATGAATGTGTTCTCTTTGATGCCGCTCAGCTCAGGGGCATGTTGCAAGTGCCTTCATCTCCCCACCTCCTGCTGCAGTTGCTGAAGGCTGTCAGTCATTTCCACCGGCCCAATTACCTCTGCAGAAGAGGACTCGATTCTGCCTTGCAGCTTTCATGTTGAAGAGATTGAACATAATGAGCTTGATGGTGATTAGTGTGGATCCAAGCACTTGTTGTGAAGAATCATAGAGGTTATTTACATTAAAAGGAATCATTTCATTATACTACAACAGAAGATGTCTGGAGCACATCTCCTGGGACATCATACTCCGTTGCTGTCTGCCACAAGGAATCACATTATGAGACTGTGCTAAACCGACCAAGGTATATCTCACAGCTAGGTTCATCCTCTATATCTGTTTTTCCTATTAGAAGGATGTCCTAAAGACTCACCTACTTATAGATAAAGATGTTCTTCTCATTTCCAGCCTAAAGACATTCATGGGCAGTTTATGTCCATTTGTTCTTAAGCCTATGTTCTCTTTTCATTTTAAATAGTTCAGTCCCATCCCCTTTTCTAACCTAGGAATCTATTTTTAAAAGAGCAGTCATAACCTGTATATACAGCACTGAGCTACTGGCCCCCTAAGGCTATGACATGCAAATATTCATCTGCTTAGTTTTAGTCTAACATGTAGGCCTATAAAACTAAAGGGACTACTCACAAATAAATGGAGCATAACTTTGCAGGAAAACTGGTTGTGTAATTAACTGTATCTGTGTGTAGTCTGCATCTAAATAGTCTGTGCTGTTTTTCAAAAGGATTATAATATATATTTTCTGTCAATAGAAACAGATATCCTTTAATTTGTTTTCTTTCATTATGAAATTACAGAGCTCTGTGTCAAATTAATACAGGGAAATTAATGTAATTCATTACATTTCAAATCAGACTAGGGTGATAAGAAATAAAAACTAAATGTCAAAACACCTTCTCCCCATCCCTTCCTTCTTCCTGGGCTCAACTTCACTCCCAATTTCTCTACCTCTTCCCCCCCAAGTGGTGCAGGGGGATGGGTAATGGGGGTCATGGTCAGTTCATTACACATTACCTCTGCTGCTCCTTCCTCCTCTGGGGAAGGACTCCTCACACTCTTCTCCTGCTCCAGTGTGGGCTCATCTCTCCACACATTGACAGGTCTTGCCAGGAGGCTGCACCAGCATGGACTTCCCACGGGGTCACAGCCTCCTTTGGGCATCCACCTGCTCTGGTGTGGGGTTCTCCCCAGGCTGCAGGTGTATCTCTGCTCCCCTGTTACCCTCCATGGCTGCAGGGGCACAGCTGCTTCACCATGGGCTGAACCATGGGCTGCAGGAGAATATCTGCTCTGGCACCTGGAGAACATCCTCCCCCTCCATCTTCACTGACCTGGGTGTCTGCAGAGCTGTTCCTCTCATATGTTCTCACTCGTCTCTCTGGCTGCAATTGCTGTAGCGTTTTCCTCTGCTTAAATACGTTAACACAGAGGCACTACCACTGTCACTGATGGGCTCGGCCTTGGCCAGTGGTGAACTCATCTTGAAGCTGGTTGGCATTGGCTCTATTGGACATGGGGGAAGTTTCTAGCAGCCTCTCACAGAAGCCACATGTGTAGCACCCCCGGCTGCCCAAACCTTGCCTTACAAATACATATCATAGAACCATAGAATGGTTTGGGTTGGGTTGGGTTAAAGTTATGGTTGGACTGGATGATCTTCTAGGTCTTTTCCAACCTTATAATTCTGTGATTCTGTGATATACTTCCAACCCCCCTGCCATGGGCAGGACCACCTCCCACTAGACCACAGAATCACAGAATCACAGAATGTTAGGGATTGGAAGGGACCTCGAAAGATCATCTAGTCCAATCCCCCTGCCGGAGCAGGAACACCTAGATCAGATCGCACAGGAACGCATCCAGGCGGGCTTTGAATGTCTCCAGAGAAGAAGACTCCACAACCTCTCTGGGCAGCCTGTTCCAGTGCTCTGTCACCCTCACTGTAAAAGGTTGCTTAAAGCCTCATCCAACCTGGCTTTGAACCCCAGCTCTCTCAGCCTGTCCTCATATGGGAGGTGCTCCAGCCCTCTGATCATCTTTGTGGCTCTCCTCTAGACTCACTCCAACATGTCCAAGTTCTACCTGTGGTGAGGACTCTAGAGCTGGATGCAGTACTGTAGGCGGGGTCTCATGAGAGCAGAGTAGAGGTGGAGAATCACCTCCCTCAACTGGCTGATCACATTTCTTTTGATGCAACCCAGGATACGGTTGGCTTTTTGGGCTGCAAGTGCACACTGCCAGCTCTTGTTGAGCTTCTCATCAACCAACATCCCCAGTCCTTCTCCTCAGAGCTGCTCTCAAGCCATTCTCCTCCCAGCCTGTAGTTGTGCTTGGGATTGCCTCAGCCCGTGTGCGGGACCTTGCACTTGGCCTTTTTGAACTTCATGAGGTTGGCACTAGCTCACCTTCCAAGCTTGTCCAGGTCTGTCTGGATGGCATCCCTTCCCTCCAGTGTGTTGACTGTGCCACACAGCTTGGTGTTGTCGGCAAGCTTGCTGAGGGTGCACTCAATCCCACTGGCCATGTCTCCAACAAAGATGTTAAACAACACTGGTCCCAGTACTGACCCCTGCAGGATGCCACTCATCACTGGTCTCCACTTGGACATTGAGCCATTGACCACAACTCTTTGAGTGCAACCAAGTGGCCCATCTGTCAAAACCACGTGTCTCCAATTTAGAGACAAAGATGTCATGTGGGACAGTGTCAAATGCTTTGCACATATCTAAAGCTGTAGAGCTGTCTCAATAATCTTTTGTTAAGAGTAGTACAAAAGCAAAACCAAAACCCTTCATCCAGCAAGATGTAGAAGGCAAAGGATATGCAGCCTTAATGATGACAGTTCCTTATTGCTCAGTATGCAGCTCTCTATCATTTCTGATTGCTATATAGGGATTTTGCATGCAATTTAATAATAAAAATCTAAGAAAACTTTGGCCAAGTTATCATCACCTCATCCATAAAAGTAGAGCATGCACCATTTTTAACTACACACAGGTTAACGTGTAGCATGTAGCTAACGAAAATGCATTTATTGAGTGATAGGGCAACCAACACCTCCCACCAGCTTCACCTACACGGTACACAGTACCTGGGCACAAAACTACACTGTTATGCTGCATGCCAATGAACTTTTGATACAGAAATACCTATTTCAGATAAAACCACTTTTCTTTTTTTACCAACATAAATTCCTAACTCTGAGTGCACAAGCACAGACTCAGCCTGGAATAACCGGCAATATGAATTACACATGGCACAGTGCGGCAGCTCCTCCTCCCATTGACCAACCCAGTGCTTTCAGTGGAGAAAATGAGTCTTTCTTGTGCAACCACCCTCCTCTCTTTGCTCTTTTAACCTGGGCACTGGAGCATAAAGTGAGCTTCAGTATCTCCTACCATGTCAGTCCATCTGACTTCTCTATGTATATACATACATATATACATATGCAGGGCTAGACCGCCAGCTCCCAGATAGACACCTTGACTCAGGTCTCAACCATGTGAATCTGCGTCCAACACTGCACAAATAGCCTCATCGAACAGTGTTTGAAATCCCATCCTCAGAAGCTACTCTGGGAGTCACAGAGAGACTGTCTGGGATCAGAGAACTTGTGGGATTTTACCTGTGTGTCAGTTAGCTTTGGGCTCACCTCCACTGCACTGCTGTCGAATGCTTCCAGCATGCATCTACTGAATCAGTCCTAGGTTCTCCACCTACTAGCAAACCCCTGTATTTCTAGGTCATAAAATATTTCCTGTATTCCCAAAAGACCCTTTGTTCTTATTTTTAAGCAGTTTCTGTTAACAGTGACTTGCCTTAACAGAAGGCAGTGAGCATTTCCAGAGGATGATTCAGCCAACCAGCCTACCAGCTCTCGTAAAGCAGACGAATCTCCCTCCAGAGGTGCCCATTCTTCTCCACTGATGACAAAGAAAGACAAAGACAACTACTTCTGACTTGAATATCTGATTTCTGGATGTCCTAAAGAGGGGTGACAATTCCCACCCAAAACGGATCTAAAACCACAAACTACTTTCAAAGCTTTCTAATCTGGAAGGGGTACAGGATGGGATTAGCTTCACCTGATTTAAGCTGTAAAATTCATCCCACGTGAATGGAGATGCCTACTTTCAGGATGAGACGAATCACAACAAATTCCTGACTTGGGATGGGCCAATTCACCCTTAAAAGCTGCATCTCTCTCACTTCACTGACACCAGTGCTCAGATGATCAGTGTAGATGAGCCACAGCTGGTAGAAGACCACTCCGGGCAGTCCCTGTGCTCTGGGAGCTACAGGGCTGGGGCCGGAGCCCCTCCAGGCAGCTTTGGTTTATATTACTTGTGTCTAAAAGACAGAACCTTTTACATCCTTTCAGTTTCTTAAACCTTAGGTAGATTTCCGTCCTGCATCCACTGACATGTTTGTAAAGGTAAGTTAGGCATGTGTGTGCTCCTCCTGTGCCTGCTAGGTAAAGCTCGCTGATGAACTATGGGGGTTTTCCCAGGGAGAGATGGCATCCCGCAAACTTCATTTTCTCCTGGAGTTTTAGATGCTTTGTATTTTCCTTTTGTATGTTTCCTCAATCTCTTTTTACTGATGGTGAATTCAAGCGGATGGCAGAGGGATGCTTCATGCTGTGGATGCATGCACACAAGGCAGCAACACACACAAGGCAGCAGCACACAAGGTCCAAAGAGAAGCTCTTCCCCACAGCCTGGTGTGGTAGAAAAATGATGTTCCTTTGCCTGCTATTAAGCCAAAATATCACATTTCAGTTGAGTCAAACCTCTAAAGAAGCAAGTAGGAGACTGTGGCTATTCTCTGGACTGCAACTAGCAGAAGGTACTTTTAGTAAACCTGAAGTCATCTGCTGCTGATGGATAGGGTGGAAGACAGCATTTATTTCTGTAGCATAGGTGTGTCTCTGTCTCTCTCTCTCACACACACAAGTGCATTTTGTCCTCTTTGTCCATTCTCCAATTCTTTTCTTTCTACCTTGAAATGATTTCAGTTTCACTTCAGAAACACTTTGCGCTTCTCAGCTTCAGAGCTGACTTTTTCTTTACAGCTTTGTGACTGCAGGGACCATACTGTTTTTTCCTGCCACTTTACTTTGGAGCTTCATTAAGGGCTGCTTCAAACATAGGAGCTGCAGCTGTGTAGCTTGGCTGCAAGCAGATGACCTCCTCCTGGAGATCACGCGGGCAAGCGCCCTGCTTCGAGCTCAGCCTCCTGCATCTGCCAGCTGGGACATGCATGCAGGTGTCCTCAGCTACTCAAACAGGCCAGATGATTGGAAAAGTTCTACTATTTGACCCATTTAAATTTGAATAAACTAAAAATTGGTGTGTACCCTCAAGTTATATCACAGCCACTCTTGTCAGAGGTATGCACACCCAGGGCTGTGCCAGTTCAATTAAACCAGTGCAAAGCTGCATGTTTAAGCAGATACATCTTTCAGGTTAGTACTGAACCATAAGAACAAAGTGGGCAGCTGAGATTAGCATGATGAGTTAGACAGGGAAATCATTCAGGAATGGTGGTGGACATGAAGAATAACTTTATATTATTATGAGATTAATTGCTCTCTGGAAAATCTGAGGCAGAAACCTGAAGAAATCAGCCTGAATTCCTCTACCCTGCTGCTCTATAGAGAGAGGAAAAATTCTTATTAACCAGAAATGGGTATGAAGAAAACATTTTTTATTAAGTGTCTGTACACTTGCTGCTTTTGGAAGTAGAAAACATTTTACCTTAAGCGCTCATACGTGCAAAAAACCCATGAGCAGAAAGCCGACACGGCATGTTCTAATACAAAATGAAATGTGACCTTTTAAGGAACCTTAAGTTTCTGAAGAGGAAATGTTAAATCTGCATATAATTCAAAGTATATTGGCTAAATAATACAGTGCTGGATTCAAATCTGTCCTGAATGAAACTATACTGACCTTCAGTTTTTTTGGCTTTATTTATTCCCTGTGGTTAAAAAAGGCTTTTGAAGTTTTACTGTTTTGAATGGATTTACTACATGGGGAAACCTGCTGTTGGAAGCAGTGTGGCTGCCATGGCCCTGCACACATGCAGCTCCAACAGCCCAAGTGCTCCAGGACTCGACCCAGGCAGGAGTGAGGGTCCCTAGAACTGGTGCTGCTGGACCCAGCTCTTGTCCTGAGACTGCCAGTGCAGAGTCCAGAGCCACGTGTGGGCCTTCAGGCCATGGATAAAATGCAAGGTGAGATATTGCAAGGCACTATTCATCTCCTGGTCCTTGCCACCTCTGTGAGTTAGCCGTTTGCTGTAAAAGTAGGTTCTTTCAACAAAAATGTCAAGTATTGGATACTGATGCCTGAAGATCCCATAGCTTTACTTGATCAACAAATTATTATGCTGCAATGTTATCAGGAAATGAAAACATTGAGTCGAAATCAGTTTTATCCTGTTAAAACTCCCCCCACTCTTATTTTGAAATGAATTTACTTATTTTGAAAGGAAATCTCTCGAAAATAATTTGGAAAAAAAAAACAGACAAGTGCAAGTATCACCTTTGCATGAAGTATACATGTTTAATAGACCCATTACATTGATTTAAAGAACCCCTGACCCAACGGAGTGTGGCAAGATACTAAGAACTGAAATAAATTTGGATGTTGGGAGATCTCTTATTGATATATTCATAAAGACAGGTATTCCTTGGCCTTGGCAGTTCTCCCTGTCCTCAAATAAGTAAACTCATGTGATCCTTTCCCCTTCATTCCTTCTTGAAAATAATTTCCAGAAAGTTTTCTTACTGTTTAAGAGCATATCAGCTGTTCATGTGCCAGTATTTAAACCCACAGTCATCACATACAGCTCAGTTCTCTTATAACCACCTTGAGTATAAGAGCTGGGAAAGAGCTTGGCCCAGCATGTGGATAAAACACAGGGAAATTGTCAAATATGGAAACAGCTACTGCAAAAACAGCAGGGGTGGACAAATACTGGATGCTAGCACCAGCCAAACCATCTATAAACAAAATGACCAACTTATTAGCCTCCTAATATTTGAAGTATAAATAAGAAATCCACAAAATGCTGCCATTTGAAATGTGTGACCTGATCTCTTTAGCTCCTTGGGCTCATTAGCAATGCTTGCATGATATAAAACTCAAACCCCAGTATGAGTGTTACTTTGTGATGTATTTGCATGGCCAAACGCTGTGCTTTCCTCAAATACGATGTGGAAACAGTTTGGACAGAAATTCACTGGTGTCCAGCAAGGCTGGACTGGAAATGTTTAAACTCCCTGCAAAAAAGGCTTCGTTATAGCTCATCGTTACAAACTAGGTCTTCTGGGAGGCAAATTTGCACTGCAGCCACTGCCTGAGCACAGCCCTCCTTCAAGTAATGGTGGCGAGGAGACAGCAAGAATATAATGACTCTTTCAAGTTGTACAAAAGGAGCCCAGAGCAAGGTCTGGAGCATTTCCTCCATTTCCAGCCCATGTGTCAGTGTGTTTTAATGTCTTCATGCGTTCCTATGCTGTGCTACATTGACATTAGGGTTCATTTTCCAAACCATCTGTGGCAATGCTTGTTTCCTTACCAAGATTACCTTGGTATCAAGATTAACGACAGGATAAGCTCAGAAAAAAAGTTCAGTATAATGTGTATTTAGTAATTCAGTGTTTATATTATGTAGCAAAAATACTTCTATGATGCAACAAAACTTTATTTCTTAAAGAGCCATTTGAAATCCATTCTAAACAGCCAGTAAAAAAAATCCTGCAAAAGGAGAAGTGACCTTGAAAAGGAACCAAGAAGTTAAATGTGTGTGACTAAGACATGGTTTATTTATGCCCCGCGCCTTAGGGTGTTAGTGAGGAGTTTGCTCCTGGGCACCAGAATGTGAATTTAAATATCACAATTCCTGATGCTGTGCTACCCCAGGCACGCAAAGTCCTCAGCTATTCAGAGAATAGATTATTCCTTATTTTAAATATAAGCCCAAATATTTTCCCCTCTCTAATGCAAGAGAGAGTTGGAGCAAGATTGTATTGGTAGCCTTGAGATTCCAGTGAGATTTCTGAAAATCATTTTTATGGTATGAAGTTATTCCCTTCACTAGACAGGGAAGCTGCTTGGGCAACTCCAGGCTTGGCTCCCTGTGGCCGCTCTGTCCCCTCTGGTTTGTGAGGACGGGGTGCTCACAAGCTAACCAGACCATGTGAAAGAAGCATTTGAGAGAAGTAAACAGTCATTTCTTATCTGCATCACTGCGCCTTTTTCTTTTTTTTTTCTGAGAGACACAAGCCCCAGGGAAATACCATTCTGTACACAGTGCTGTCACAGGATCATAGAATCATAGAATCATAGAATGGTTTGGGTTGGAAAGGACCTTAAAGATCATTGAGTTCCAACCCCCCTGCCATGGGCAGGGACACCCTCCACTAGCCCAGGTTGCTCAAAGCCTCATCCAGCCTGGCCTTGAACACCTCCAGGGATGGGGCATCCACAGCTTCTCTGGGCAACCTGCACCAGTGTCTCACCACCCTCACAGTGAAAAATTTCTTCCTAATGTCTAGTCTAAATTTACCCTCTTTCAGCTTATACCCATTACCCCTTGTCCTCTCACTACACTCCCTGATAGAGAGTGCCTCCCCATCTCTCCTGTAGCCCCCTTCAGGTACTGGAAGGCTGCTATTAAGTCTCCTCGGAGCCTTCTCTTCTCCAGGATGAACAACCCCAACTCTCTCAGCCTGTCCTCATAGGGGAGGTGCTCTAGCCCTCTGATTAATTTTGTGGCTCTCTTCTGGACTCTCTCCAATTCCTCATCGCTGGTGGACATGGGCCATCCAGGGTCTCGCTCTGCATGTTCAACCAGAGGCTTCATTTCACTATGAAAACTGTGGTTTTGGGGATATGATACACATCCTTGGCAGAAGTAGAGCCATTTTTTACCATTTTTGGACTAAACATGGGTAAAGCTCCTTAAAAGTCTGCTGAGGAGCAGGTGTGACTTCTTCAAGACTCTTCTTTCCACCAACACAACAACTGGATACTCTTGGAGGCTGCTGCTTCTCCCTCCCTGAGCCCTTGCCCATCCCACTTGGGCTAACCTGGTGGGTGACCAGCCACCTGCACTACCTGCTTCTGCCCACACCATCACCTTCCTCATCCATCTGGCCCCACCAGGTTCCCAAGGCGGGCTGGCAGCCAAGCGCCACCCCGTTGTGGTTCCTGCTGCAATGTCCCAGTGAAATGATGTGATGTCTGGTGAGATGCCTGCTCTCATGCCTGCTGGCATGCACTGGTGGGATGCCTGCGGCAATTCCTGCTGTGCTGTCTACCAGGGTGGTACCCAATGGGGTGTCTGGTGGGATGCACATGGAGATGGTGGAATGCCTGCGGTGATGCCTTCTCCATTTAGTCATCTTTCAAGACAAGTGAGACCAAGAATTTAGATGTTTGTCACTTTTTTTCTTTCACCATATTTTATGTGTGTATGTGCTGTGTGCAGATATGCAAATGTATGTAAATAATTGTTTTTAGAGACTCTGTCTTGTTCCAGAAAGAATAGTGCCAGACAGCCCTGGGTCCAAAGCCATGCTTCCAGCCAGTCCTCACTGAGACTTTCAGTCTTTCCTGAACACTAGCACAGAAAGAGGAGACATTAACTCTTAGTCCCCCTCTTGCAGCTACCAGCGAGACTCTTCACAGCCAGCAGCCCTGACAGAGGCACACTGACAACAGGTTTGGGCCACAAGCCTTAGCAGTTTTTTAGCAGCCACAAGCTTTCTGGGAAGACTTTGCAGTGCCTGGCAATGGCCCCTGTGCCCCTGAAGATCTCCAGGCAGCTCCAGTTAGGGAAGGGCTTCCTTGTGCCTAACGCCAGCCCGGGCAGAGCCTCCTGTCCCACACCCCAGATGTATCCTTCCATTCACCAGGAACCCTATGGAGATAGTTGCATCTTGCTCAGTTCCTCCAAGGCTCCCCTGGACCCCTTGGGCATCAGAAAGGAGCTTCTACTCTGGCAGCACTGCTCCTGCCCGCTGAACTGGTGCAGGATATGGCAGAGTATTTCTTGCACGTGAGCACAAAATTGCTTAGAAGTGGAGGTGGGATATGCAGTGAACGGTCATGGTGTCACACGCATCGAGTGCCTCTGTCTCTGCTCTTAGCACCATGTTCACCTCTCCTGTCTCCTGACTCAGATACCTACATGAGATGTGTGGCAAGACTCTCGTTTATATGCTAGAAAGGTCTTTCTTCTCCAGGACGCTTTCAATTCTGAATCCAAATGTTATGAAATATCCAAATGCAGACTTCTTCTCTGCATGATTTCAGAATATATTACCTGTTGCAATACCTATTTAATATAGTTTCTTGGCCATTAAGGTTATTACTACACTTCACTCTAAAATTGTGTTGGCAGCAACACAGAACTGCTGTGAGAAACCGTGGAGTCAGATTTATGTGAATTAATTTAAGAGAAATTCTACAGTTGTATTTTTCTCTTCCAGGAGGGACATGTATTAAGAATTACCTTTAAAATCTAAGACTTCATGGGTGAAACTGGTCTATAAGCAGTCTTCTATTTTTAATGAACTGTGATCATCCTAAAGCAATAAAACGTTAACATGGATTGCTATGCACCCTTTGCAATGGAACTAACGACTCTGTCACAAAGTTCCATACTGGAATTTTAATATATATCTGTAATTTTTCAAAATATGAGAATTTGTGTAAAATATTTAAGGCAAGGCAAGTTTTATTAGATTGAGAAATGCTAAAAATAGTCATGCACGTCTTAATTCAGTCAGGTATCTGGCCTGGTTTTGAACTGAGTATTTTCTCCAAATGCTGAGGGATAGCAGATACCCTCTGAACAACATTACTCCCCCTTAGCTTGGCTCTTTTCACTGGGCTGTATGCAGATGCCAGACATTTTCTCAGCCCAGTGTAAATCCCTCCTTGCCATTCAGGGTGCACACAAGGAACCAAGGGATGTGTTTCTCTCCCCAACCACAGTTGTGACACTGAGTCTTGAAACAACAGAAAAAACAAAAGCACACATGTCCAGGTTCTTACATATATTATATTTCCTAAATATAAGTGAATTTAAGCACAGATTTATCTCACCTAAGTATGCACTTAAGGCAGTTAAGTGCTAGGATCCTGTCCTACCCCAGGATCCCTACTCAGGCACTGTGCAAGCCAAGCATCACTGAAGGTGGGCTCAGTCCTTGTAAGATCTGGTTTCCTTCCCGGAGCTGCACAGTCTTTTTCACTGTCTAATGGTGGAGCCCACAGCAACCACACATCTCTCATGGGTATCTGAGCTACGTGTCAGGAGACGGGGAGGTGAACGTGGTGCTAAGAGCAGAGACCGAGGCACTCAACGCATGCAACACCCTGACCCGTCACTGCGGATGCAGCCTCCACATCCAAACTATTTGTTGGGCTTCGGAAGAGAAAGACATCCACTGGTATAAAACTAGGCAGTGCCTCTCGACATACAATTTCCTTATAGATATAAGAAACATTAACTTTTAAAGTTTTCATATATATATTTTCCAGGGGGAAAAAAAACCCTCACAGAGCAGGTAAGCGCTGAACATGCCCAGGCTCCTAGAGTGTGAAAAGGAAAATAAGAAATCTCATTTATCCGTCCCACTGCTGAATCCTGCGGTGACACTTAGCAGCTCAGGAACCTCAACACCCATGACCATCTCTGGCTGATTTTACTATGAGGAAAAAGAACAGAATGGGTGTATAACATATGTGAGATTATCCAACGTTGCATAAGACATTTAACACATTCTCATCATTTAAGGTGATTCCAAGCTCTCAGTTCATTAGAAATGACTTCTCTGTGCTCGGTTGCATGCAGACTGAGAGCAGAAAATGTCTTCCCATTTCCCCATCAGCCTGGAGGGTGGCGATACGTAACACATAGAGCAGGTGGCCTGGGAGGTCTGATTCCCAGTCAGGGCTTTATTCCTGGCTCCCACAGCTTCCAGATGAGTCATTTCTCATGACTCTGCTTATCCATCTGTGCTTCGCAATACCCATTCACACCTCAGCTGGCGGCACCCTGACAACTGTTAACTGACAATTATTGTGACAATAGCTAATGCGAGGGCGAATAAAATTTAATTACACTTTCCTAAATTAAAAAACCTCTTGAAAAGATGGTGCCCAGGGCTGCAGAGATCAATGTTAGCATCAGGAACTATGTTCAGTGTACTGCTGGTCCTCAGCACATGCTCTTAAAATCAAACCATTACCTTACTTTCGCTCATCCTTCTCAAAAAAATGCTGGGCACTCAATTAGTTAATATTTAAATATTTAAACCTCGTGATGAAAACTGCTCTATGAAATGGAGCACAGCATGAGTGGTGGTTAAACAGGCAGGGGATAAAGTGCGGACATTTTCTGCTGCAAGCTCCCATTAAGTTTGCATTATTTGAAATATAGGTTAAGCCTGTGACCTTCAATTAGTTGCAGCACAGTAATGTTCATATGTGGCTTTCATCAGAAGTGCTTCACATTTTGTTAATTATACAGAAACGAATAATGAAGTGCTCTATTTTAGTGAGTCACTATCTGTACGTGACAACTGCAGAAAGTGAAGCACAGAAAGTTAGACTGTCCATGCAACCAAGTCATGGGAACTAATTGTAATTTAAGCTGGCTTTTGATGATGGAAGTATTTACACTCTTATAGCAAGACCAAGTATTTTGCTGAACCTCTGTCCAAGTGACTAAACAGAGCATCAGGCACAAAGCTGTGGTTTTGTGCTAGGCTCCCGAGTGCAGCTTTGTGTGCCTTCCCCTGGATTGCACTGGTCCAGGGGACAAGTCCAGCACTAGCTGCTCAGGTTTGCTCATTTGGCCACCTCAGCTTGCATCATGTGGGACATGGGACTCATCTGAATGCATTCTCCCTTGAGGTAAATCATATCTGTCAAATAAATATTTGATTGAAAGATGGTCCTCCCTCAGTGGAGGACTGATCATGACCCATAGTGATTTTTTCCAAATAACAAATATCCTGTTAAAATGTTTTATTAATTCTTAATAATGAATTCTTCTGAGCTATCTAGCTTTGACTTCAGCTACAGGATTTTGCTGTGACTTTATCTGGTACACTGGAAAGTTTATAATCAAATTTGTTCCTCAGATAAACAGCCACAGGGATCAAAGCTGGCTCTCAGTCTTCACTTTGTTAAGCTAAGTAGATGAGCTCGTCGAGAGTCCCACACAAAGACACTTTTCCCAATACATTAAATCTGTGACTCACCCCTAAACTGTCCCAGCACTAAAGGGTTACAGAAACCATCACAGCTCAAGAATTATCACAGCTCTGCCAAATGAGGAGGTACGATAACTCATCTACTGCTACTTAATATTTTCCTGCCTGCTTGTATTTCCATACAAGAGGAAAATTCAGGCTGGAAGGGATCTCAGGATATCTGCTCCAAGATCAGCCCCAGCTTCTCACAGTTTCATTCAGTTGGGTCTTGAAAGCCCCCAAGGAGGGTATCTGGGCAGCTGGTGTGGGTGTTGTCACAGGGAAAAAGATTCTCCTGTCTGAACCTCTCATGTTTAAGCTTGTGACTGTTGCCTGTTGTCCTCCTGCCCTACACCACTGCGCAGAGCCTGGCTCCAGCTCCTCCATGCCCTCCCCATAGGCACTGGGGCTGCCCTTGGGTCCCCGCAGAGCCACACACTTTCCAGCAGGAGCAAAGACTCATGCTGTATAACCAGGTTCATCAGATGAGTCACTATCTCTTGCTCTTCAGTGAAAATTTGGCTATGACCAGAGGTAATTTGGGACACTTGGCATATGCAGGTTGTCCGCCCTCCTTTTTTACCCATTTCCTGAAGTTTGGGTCAGCTCCGAGTGTTACCAGCAAGGATTTTGCTATCTTCCAGTTCAGTGATGATCTGATTTGTCTGAGGCGGTCCAAGTAGAAATTAAACCTCAGACTGCCCTAATAAGGAAGGCAGACACGGCGATAATAGTGGCTGTGTTAATAAAGCCTTACCTCATGATGCTGGAATTAGGGTGGGCCACCAACCCCATTACCCAGCCTGCTGTGTTGACGGGGTCTTTACTGGCATCAACCACCAGTAGTGATGTGAACCGTGAAATAACGTGTTTAAATTGGGAGTGATTTAGAGATAAACTGGTGTTGATGAGCTGCTAATTACATTTTATACACTATGATTTTTGTAATACCTGATGTCACTTCATTCTCCTTGCACAATCCCTGTGTGCTGTTAGAGGGTTTGAAGAAAATAATTGGTTTTATGGCTGTAACCGAGGTGGGAATCCAGCCCATATTGGACTTCGCCCATGACATCTCATGCACAGAAGTCAAACCAAACGGGCAGATTTCAATAATGAGGCCAATAATGAGTGATGGGCCACTTCAAATCAAAGGGTGTGATCTAATTATAGAATCATAGACTCATAGAATGGTTAAGGTTGGAATGGACCTTAAAGATCATTGAATTCCAACCCCCCTGCTATGGGCAGGGATAACCTCCAAAAAATCACTTAGCAGAGGATGGTTTCGATCCATCGACCTCTGGGTTATGGGCCCAGCACGCTTCCGCTGCGCCACTCTGCTCTGCCATTATACTTGTGTTTGAACTTCTACAGTGCCTAAAAACCTTTTTAAAAATAATTAAGATGGGGAGAAAACCAGTAAAGAAAGATAGATTTACTGTTGATGTGTCAATAACATAGGGGCAAGCTTTTCCTATTATTAATACACTGACAAAATCTACAATATTGTCTAAAAAATTGTCTAATTGTTTCACTAAACATCTGCTTATTTTTGAACACCAATAAACATTTTCATGTATGGCTAATCCACCCTCAAATGACCAATTAGGGAAGAAGATAGATAGAATTAATTTCTGATCTATTGATGAATGGAAAAAGCTAATTAGTTTTGTAGTGTTCTCTCATGTCAGCTACTTCATGTAACCCAGATGAAAAACTCCCCACACAGCCCCTTCTGGCTTCAAGCTCTGCAGTACCAAGGCACCGGCAGGATACACAGTGTCCCCAGGGGACGGGCACCTCGCACGGGTTATGGTACTGCACCAGGGTTAAGTCAACCTGTTAAAATCTCCAACATCACTTGGCAGATCACCACAACTCTGGGACCTACATGAAGAAAAGTCTAAAATATTTCCAGCATCCAGTTTGCAGAGTAAGGGCTTGTCTCTGACTTGGTCTGTCTCCTTGTGCAGGAGGACAGTGTCCCTGGCCAGGTAGTCCAGGGGGTAACACTCCCTGATCTCTGCTCTGTCCCCAGCACATGCTCCTTCCTACCTTTACATTGGTAGTCTCAGATGTTTCCAGTTTTATTATTCAAGCAATATTATAACGAGATCCACATATAAATTTCACAGCACCCACGTCCCTCTCCAGGAGGCATGGAGGTGATGGAGAAGTGCTCCACCTCCACTCATCTCATGCTTAATGCTTTTCCACTTTTTTAAACATGTACACTTTTTTTCCCCATGAAACAGGAAGAATTTCTGAAGTCTGACTAACTTAGTTGTCCTGCAAACTTCTTTTTTCGCACAAGATGGTAGCTAGAAATTGAAATCCATGTAACAGGGCTGAAGATATCTGCCTAAATAGACCATGCTGAATAAACCAGTGACTCAGCTCCAGGCCAGATCCTGTCAGGATCAAAGGAGCTGAAACACTGGAGGATGAGACCCCAATGATGGCAACACTACCAGGCTGGGGAGCAAATGCAGTACACTTACTTTATCCCAGTTCTGGGCTGGGGAGGAAGGGGGAAGATACAAGTATTCTTCATTAGAAGATGTGTTGCAGGATGTGGTGTTCCTCAAGATGCTGCCCCTGCTGCATTTCCACCCCGCTCCAGCCACAGCCTCTTCACGCCTACCCTAAAAAATAAAGAAATGTCTGTGCCTTGTACAAATATGCCTTATATAGCTTTCAACCAGTTTGCCCAAATACCACTCACAGCCTAGCTATGGGAGCAAAGCCTCCAGTGTGGGTCGCAGGGCAAAATGCAGCTCCCTACCCCTGCAGTCATGTACCAGCACCCAAAACAGCTGCTTTAAGGTTTCCTATCTCTGAGCTGTCAACGGTTGATTCCTTCTCCATCTCCCCTCCCTAAGGGCCAGAAGTCAGGCTGTATCTTCTTCAGATGCAGTGCAAATGGGTGCCTGAGTAATCAAGGGGCTGTGCATCAAAATTCACGTGCTGCCTTGCCCATGGGAATGCCACCTGGCACTCAGGCACTTGTAATCTGAACAAAGACACGTGCAGTAAACACATCTAGCTGTGCATGGACTGCAAATACCAGTTTGCTGCTCATTTCATGAGACAAGACAAGGACCATATCATCAGTGTGATACCACATCTATGTTTTGGGTTGTGCTTTTTTTTCAATACCTGATTGTTTGGGGTAACTAGTACTTAAGAGGAATAAATTGCTTCCAGTATGAGTCTATAAAGGATGCTGCAGCAATACCTGCATGTTGTAGCATGCCCAACAGCAGCTGCTTGAGCTGGCAGCAATCACTTTGGTCCCTCTGACCTTGGAAATGGAGGCTCTGCAGACACATACACCCTGTTCAAATATGGACCTGTCAGAGCATGTCCAGAGGAGGGCCACAAAGATGATGCTGGAGCACCTCCCATATGAGAACAGGCTGAGAGAGTTGGGGTTGTTCAGCCTGGAGAAAAGAAGGCTCTGGGGAGACCTTACAGCAGCCTTCCAGTACTTAAAGAGGTCTACAGGAGAGATGAGGAGGCACTCTTGCTCAGGGAGTGTAGTGATAGGACAAGGGGTAATAGTTTTAAGATGCAAGAGGGTAGATCAGGTTAGACATTATAAAGAAATTATTTACTGTGAGGGTGGTGAGGAACTGGAACAGGTTGCCCAGAGAAGCTGTGAGTGCCCCATCCCTGCAGGTGTTCAAGGCCAGGCTGGATGAGGCTTTGAGCAACCTGGTCTAGTGGGAGGTGTCCCTGCCCATGGCAGGGGGGTTGAAACTCGATGATGTTTAAGGTCATTTCCAACCCAAACCATTCAATGATTCTGTAGTCAAAAGCAGCAAACAGCCCCAAGTAAACCCAGCTCTAACAGGAGCTTAACCTAGGAAATACGCTTGGTAACGTGCACCAGCAAAGCAGCAAGATGCCAGTGCAGAAGTGATGGGGGCAGCAGCTGCGCCAGTCGCTGTCCTGCTCTGTGTCCCCAGGTAGGTCCCTGTATCTGGGACAGCACCAAACTCTGCACCCAGTCCCGCCGTCTCTGCTGTCCTCTGATCATGGCTGTTACTTTTCAAAAAAAAATCCACAGGGCAGTTCCAGAGCCACCTGTGGTCACCTTGCAGAAGGAAGAGGGTAGCCATGCAGCCAGCACCCAGCCACCCATTGGCATCACAGCCACGGAGCACCCAATCTCCACACCCGCCTCCCAGCCAGCGGGAGCTAACAGTGTGTGCAGAGAAGAGTGGGCAAGTTAACCACGGAGCAAAGACTCACATCACAGCTCCAGCTCAAAAGACCAAGCTGTAAAATGTTGTAATGCAATGAAAACATGTTTCCAGATAACTCCAGCTATCTTCTCACTGGGTGATGCCTGCAGATGGCCAGTGCAATGCTCCCCGAGGATGGGGAGCTCACTGCTGGAACAAAACCATCTCTCCAGCCTGTGTGCTCTCATCCTGATGGAGGCATGAAAGTGGTGACAGAGGCTGGTAGACGCTGGCTTGGAGAAGGAGCCAGAATCACCATACACCAGAAACTCTCTGCAGCTGAGCACTTCATTGGAGACTATCTGCAGTGCACATAAAGCCATGAATTCTGGGTTGGGAAACTCAAAAGCAGAACATTATATCTTGTTTTCCTTTCTTGTTTAATTTATTTCCCACTTTTATTTGTTTTCCTATTTCCAAACATGTGGCAGGAGCTCAGACTGCCAAAAAGATAATATGGGGACCAGCCAGGCAGCTCTGGCTGAGCTCTGAGCACAGGGGAATAGGGGCATGAAGACACTGTCACCTGCAGATGCTGTCACCCTTGCCATGTCATTTAAAAAGTGCACGCAGGCCAGCGACCTCCCCAGCAGGCAGCAGGGCTCAGACCAGCCAATCTTGGACAGGGAAAGTGTTTAGCCGTGTGGACAGGAGCTGTGCTGTGCAGTGTGCCCTCAGAGGCAGGGGAACCCTGCAACTTTTCATCTATAAGCCCTGGTGTAGCTCAGCTGGTGCCCCGGGAGCCCATGAGAAGAGGATGAGATCCTACATAACGACAAAAATTGGTATTGCCTGTTTCATTGTCAGAAGGCAAGACAGACTGAGGACGTTGTCACTACCTTACCATCTACTGATGTCACTCACCTCCCCACATTTCCAAAATTAACACACAGTCACACAGTCTCTCTTCAGACCCCAGGGGACCCACACAGCGGAGTCACTGTGTCACAGAGTGTGCGATGCATCACACCCCAGGGCTGACCAGCTCCTCGTCTCTTCACAAGTGAGATGGTCTGCACCTTAAAAGCCATATTTAACTTTGCATTAAAATGTGTAATTCACCACTGTCATTGCCCAGGGGATTTGAGCGCAGCACATAACACAGGACCAGGCTGCGGGTCAGGCCACTGTCACTGAACCTGCTGTTGCCCATCCATTTCACAACGCTGCCTGCCCACGTGTGCATCGCCCAGCCAGACACTCGGAGCTGCACGGAACTCTGATCTGAGTGACGGTGCTTCACAGGTCACAGCTCGGGCAGGCGAAGGGCACTCACAAAGAGCTGCAATGCCACAACAGGCAGGCAGACACTAAGCTGCAGCACCTACCTTGGACTTGGTGACATCTCTAGCCCAGCAGTAACTGCTCCAAACAGCTTAAAGCCGAAAGCAGCTCTGGGCTCGGGAAGTCAAACATTTCAGTAGTCCTGAGGAAGACACACGAAGAGGAAGGAATGCCCCATACCAGCCACCCGAGGCTGCCACATCCTTTATGAACGTGCAGTTTAATACCTGCGGTAGGGAGGAAGCATCTTCAGAGAGAAGATCTAAAGGAAGACAAGACGGGTCCCTTTTTTCACTGGTGTGGACTGGGACTGCAGCACACTCAGTGGGGAGCACGCCGACAGCAAACAGCACTGGAGAGAGAAGCAGGCTGAGAGAAGCTGCCTTCATTTGTCGTTCATCAGTTTTGTGGCCTTTTCTTGATTTTACAAGCATGTGAAAGGCCTTTCCACGCTGCTGGATGAAATAGGCACATGCAAGTACTTACTGTTACCCTTGGCTGTGATAAAGCACTGAGACTGGCAAATCCTGCTAAGCAAACCAAAGCACCTCTGGGAAACCTCACATGTTGGGATATTTCATATGAACCCCCCCTGCTCTCTTGGTTCCTTTCAGACTGTTTCAGCCAGCTGTGCAACCTCTGCTCTTCTGCAGAAATGCGACAGCAGCCAGCTGCCCAGAAGATGTACTTCATTACCCTTGGACAGATCACCAGCAGGAACTGGCAGACACTCAGCAAATGTTAAGAAAACTTACAAAAGCAACCAAGTCACTAAAGAAAAAAGAAAACTCCTCAGAAAAGAGATCTTCATAAACAAACATCTCCTCCGACAGCAAATGTGAACTATCACTTCTGAGGGCTGCTGCACCTTGATCAAGAGGAAATCCAGTGTCATCCCCTGAAGACCAGCAGCTCTAGCAGTTAAGAGATTATTTTATTTTTTTTTTTCAGCACTTGATTTAACCACATGAGCAAACAGCAGCCGGGGGGTGGGGGGGGAGGTGACCCACATCTGAACAGGGCAGGAGAAGCAGAGCTGTGCGGGGCAGCTGCGTCTCACCGTTCATCAATAAATGCCGAGCAAGAAAGCCTTCCCCTGTTTCCCGCTGTGAGCCGGAGGCATCCCCATTCAACTGAGGCTTTCACAGCATTGCCCCATTGCTCGTCTTTGAAAAGCATCTGGATAACCCCAATTCTGTGCCTGGAATAAGGAGTAAGGAGCTGACAGGTACATAGGTTCATCGGAAATGTCATGTTTTCTAAGAGCTCAGGAACAGTTTGCCTATAGCCGTGTAAGTAGTTAATACTAAGTGTTTGAAAGGAAGCCCCTTCTTCCAAAGGAAAGCTAAAATACATGAGTAATATCTGGAAAAGGCAGGAAGAGCCATTTTGCATAGCAAGGTGAGAGTGCATCTTGGAGCAGGGTTGGGAAGTGTGAACAGGGTGGGGGGGGCTTCAGCAGCACAGGGACACCACCAGTGCAGTGGCTTCCCACCTTATTCAGCTCCTCCACCTGTGGCTTGGGACCACAACATTTCCTCAGACCCAAACTTGACAGCCTGTGCCAGCCCACCATGACATTTGAGCAATTATGGCTCTGATACCTGTTACTTACAAAGAATTTAGGTTCAAGCCTTTCTTCCTGCCTTATTATTAAGGCACGCAGCTGACTCTTTCACAACAACAACTTACAGTGATATTTCCCAATATGGATCAATCATTTCACATTAGAAAGCACTGTACTCCCTAGGGGCCATGCTGATATCTGAACACTGGCATGGAAAGGTTACCTCCTGCAGCCAAGGAACATGTATTCAAACAAATGTACGCTGCAGATGCAAACTGTACAACATTAAATAGCTTTCCCCTACTGCCATCCAAAGACCATATTTTTTTTCTTTATAACTGAGACAAGCACACAGCCGGACTTTCTCCAATTGCAGGCTTTTCTCCCCAGGGTTTGAAAGCCTGGATGTGTTACCACACAGAATGCTTGATGGGCAGTCCCAGGCTGTGGAGACACTCACAAATACACAACTCATGGTACAAATTAGGTTTGTGAACTTACTCTCTGCTCTTTTATCAAGCTTTCTCAGCTGTGAGTGTTTGTCCACTCAAAGAAATTTGGCACACAAGCTGTTATAGAATGAAGGCGTTCGAGTCTCTTTTAACACAAGCGCATGGCCAGACCTCCAATATAAACAAGCCCCTTGTTTCTGCAGAAGCATTTTATTTGATATAAAAGACAAGAATTTTAGTACATACTAACAAAATCCAAAAAGAAACAGCTATCAAGCAAGGAAACTTAACTTTTTGAAGAGACTGGTTGTATTTCACTCTAGTACTCAAGAGAAACAACCCACTACTAGCTGATTAGATTGGGTGGCATTTACCAACATGATGTGACCCCTCCGAAGACAAGACATTCTTAGGATATCACCTATTTCATCAGCTAGTCCCTTGAGAGCGCAGAACAAGCAGGAAGAGGTACCCAAGAACTGTAGTGCTGTAACACCATCTAGGGGACTTAGCCACATCTCAGCTCATGAGCGAGGGATGTGCAGCTGGCAGCCCAGCACCAGGTGAGAAGGGCACTGCTTTTAAAGAAAATAGCACTGTTCCAGCCCCAGCCCCTCCTTCCACTGCCTTTTCCATACAACTGATGTGTCACACAGCTCTTAAAACCTTCTATTTTTACCTGCACTACATCTCTCTCACCCCTTTTTTTTTTCTCAGTTTTCATCTGATTTACCATGTATTGTGCTACTCTAGCATTCATTTTCCGTGCCTTTTGCCATCAATAAGTACTGGTTATATATAAACCTAAGTATGTGCTATACAAAATCAAATATTTTAAGAGGGATTAGACGGGTTAAACACAATTGAAACAAAAATTATTATTAAAAGCCCATAAACCCTTGAATGCAGAATGATTTGCTTCAACATGAAAAAATAAAATCAAACCTGACTTTGGAAAATGAATGTTCAGCTCCTCCTCTGCACATCAGGATTAGCACTGAGGAGCACAGTGCATCTCCCTCTTGTTTCTCTTCACCCGAGACTTTACTGGGTACAGTTGCAGCCAGAGAAAGTCCTCAGTTCATATGATGCATGGGTGCTTTGGATCTCAGTATTTCTTTTTCAGAATCATAGAAAGTTTTGGGT
>VZTO01004058.1:1197-30372 GCA_013400615.1 Syrrhaptes paradoxus
TTCACACCTATTTGCATTACAGCTTTCTTATCCATTTAAAAGATTTTAAACTTGTAAACTTCCTTTCTAGGGTAACAATGAGTTCCTCTGTGCAGGGAGGGCATCAAATACTTTACAGAAGTACAGACATATTACGGCCACAATTTATCCCATATCTATTTAAAAACAAACAAACAAACAAACCAAACCCCACCAAAAACAGAAGCAGATTTTGAAAAATAAATGACAAACATTTACTTATACTAAGTAAGATAATATTTTTCATAAATAGGTTAAGACAAAAAGAAAAGGAGAAGTCTTTGCACTGACATTTAGAAAGGCTGGAGTGTAAATCAGGGTCAGGCTTACCAATGCATAAAAATCAGGTAATAGGGATTATCAATCTACTTAGAGATGGCAGTAAATATAAAAGAATCATTACAATCACACACAAACCTCAAAGCAAACTATTTCTTCTCTTAACAGGAACACATTCTAAGATTCCTGGAAATTCAGGAAGCCTGCACTTCTAAGTGGAAATAACCACTTCAAGGATTCTTTGCAACAAATAACAAGAGATGCTTTCCTTTGCTGAAGACATTCCTTTATTATCTATGAGGCAAAACATTATCTATGAGGCAATTAAGTCACTACTATTTCTTAATAGAATAGCTGTGTTTATTAATGATTAAAACATTTATTAATCACAATTCTTACAGAATAAGGATAATATAAAAGTAAGAATAGATACAAATAATATATAAATGATTAAATCCAAAAGAAGTAATACAGGAAATGAACCCACTTTTAAAAACAAGCCTAGGTAGTAAGATGTACTAGCCTGAAAGCACATAAGCATCTTTCAAAAACTATGGTTAGGAACAAAATTCACATCCATTTTGCACTGTGCCTTCCATAATATACTATAAGGATTTATATTACTACAGATTCTAAATAAAGATGAAATGCAAAAAATAAACTCCATGACTGCAGGTATTCCACAAAGACAGGATTCCACCACCCAAACAGCTTGGAACCTACAGTATGCCCTGCCACAAAACATAACATGTGTACCAGCCAACTGCACACAAACCGTTTCAAGCCATAAGCAGACAGTAGCTGCTGCTGTTTCAAGAGAGAAAGCGCAAACCAAGAGCACAGCAGATTACTAGTCACACAAGAACTAGAATCCCTCTCCTGCAACTTACCCTTGCCCAAGGAGCGCACATTACTAAGGGGGATTATAACAGAAATTGCTGACTTCAGCACGACCTCTGCTAAAGTGATAGTTCGCACATAGCTCCCAGTACTCCCTGCTAGTAGGGGCAGTAGCTGGCAATTGAAAGAGCTGCGATTTGGATGGATGGGTACACTTGGCATGGTAATAAAGGAACAAGATGGTATATGTCAAACCAAGACGGTGATTTCCAACAAACAATGCATCTAACAAGTGTATATTTAAAGGCATCACAAGAACTATATTTAACCCAGAATTTACAGCTGAGGAAGAGAGGAACCAACAGCTTCAGCCACTGCACCTCCTTATTCCTGGTTGCTCCTGTGTCTGAAGGGTGAATAACCATCCCCAGAGATCTGTCCTCTTGTGTGGCAGTCCAATCAAGCCTTTCCCAATTCTCAGCATGTCCAAGACCTTCTTATGCCCAAGCAGGGCAAGTGAGAAACTGAAACACAGAACTGTTTAATCATGCTTCTGATCACAGACATTATCCCTTTGAAATTAATTGGACTTGGTTACTGTATATAATACAAGACAAAACAAACGTAATAGAACAGAAAGTTATTTTGAGAGTCTCCCACACAACTAAGCTGTTGAAAAAAAACTTATGAAAATTTCCAAGTTTCTTGAAGAGAAACCTAACGCATTTTTAGAAGAAGGAACTAAAAAAATATCTGGTTTAGGTTCAAAAAAACTAAATCACTGTGGAACAGTCCTTATATTGGTTAATGGCAACAAACACACACCAAGCATTGTGGACAAAACAACAGGATAGGTGGAATTTTACATTCAAATTCACATGACTAGTCAAAGGTATTCCCTTTCATCTTTTTAAGACAACAGCAGCAAAGTTCTCAAAGGAACACTACATTAGAATAAAATGTTATACTTGGACAATTCTGAAACTTGTTTTGAGGTCTGTACAGGCAACATGTCTCCAAACTAAGCTAGTGTTCAGCCAGTTAGGAAAAAAAAGAAGTGTGACTAAAGATTTGTATATGCATTAAGAAAGGTATGTGTCTATTCTGAACTATAGCATCAACTATACTTGATAAAAAAAAAAACCCTCAAAACCAAACTGTTCTTCAAAAAATATTAATTCAATGGACTTAAGAGAAAAAAACAAGCAATAACATGTTTCTGTCCATGACTTGTTTAAAATATTCTATTTAAAAACACTGAAATACTAGAAGAACAATATGAAAAGTGGTGTTTTTCATGTTACCATGTACAGAAGCTACTATTGTACATGAAAATACCTGAAAGACCCAGAATGTCTTACATCCTTCTTAAATCAAAGTTAATAAAAGTTTACTCACGCAGTCAGCCCCAACTATCCAAAATGCATGAAAGCAAACAAACTGGTGGCTGTATATTTTTCCTCTGAGCAGCCTGAAGCCCATACAACTGTTCTCCTTGGGCTTCCGCCCATGAAGTGCTGAATATTTTGGTCCTGACACAATAATGCACTCAAACAAGTTATTAAATCCTTAAACAACCTGCACTAGACAGACTGGAGTTTCTTCATCCACTTTGCTTATGCCAGTACACCGTCGCATCCTAGTTCTTTTACAAGTAACCAGAAAAGACAAATCATTCTGTCCTCCTCACCAAAAGAGACTTCCTCATCCAGTTATAAGAGTGTATAGTGTTCTGAAATATCCATAATGTATACAAACACACATCCATTAAACAGAAGCCTTCCTCCTCTCCCCCACTGGTGAAGTCTCTCCTGTATGAACAGTCTTCAAGGTTCAGACACAGTAGCTTTATTTACAGTTTGTAGCTATCATTCCTAAGCAATGTTTTGTAATTTTACATAGACATGTCCAAATCCACTTTGCAATATAAGGTCTCTTCTGTCTTTTTTATCACCTGATGCCTGAAAAACAAAAGGTTGTTCTGAGTCTACTTTTCTGCTTCAGTTTCTTCCTGTGCTCTCAAGGCTAACAGGCTTTATCCGCTATGAAGTTCACAGCTGAGAGTGGGATGACAGTGAGAAAAAATTAACAATCTACCTCATGAATTCTGTCTCAAGAAAGAATCTATTTTAGATATACTTGATCATACTGCTGTCAACAAATTACCACATACCTGCACAAACTGGGTCTAGTGAATGAACAATAGCGATAAATGAAACTGTAAGTACAAGCTATATGTTAGTGGAGCCCTTTCATACAAAGAGAACGCTAGCAGGCTGAAATGAGAGTTGGATCCATTAATGTGAAAACAGCTCCAAACAGAAGAAAAAAATTATTTGTATGTGCCCAAAGGTTACAGTAGCTTCTTGATTTTACTATGTTACGATATTTGCTTCTGAACCCCCTCAAATTTAAGCAATGCTGCTGAAGTAGAAAGTAAAAAAGTAATTAAAAGCACACCAGAAACAGTTGTGTATGTTGCTTAAATTACGTGTCAACAAATGCCAAAGCAAGAAATACAGTCTGAAACAAATAAAAAGGCAATGAAATTTGAGTATTCAAAGTCTCTCCAATACCTACAAGAAAAACATGGAACTAAGTAATGTTTCAGTTCTCACTTATCTTCTTTCCTTTCCTCGTTTTAGGGCACAGCAAAAGCACTGGTTTCATTTTATAGTTACTTGGCAGTCTCTTAACCAAGAAATTACCATGGCAACAGAGTATTCTGAACGTTAATTTTTGGTGCTATTTGGCAGCAAAGAGTTTTAAAATTCAAAACACCTGCAGCTGGATCACATGTTAGCCAGAACTAACAATAGTACATAATCTTTTGAGTGAATAACCTCAGTGAAAAAATGTTTAAGGAACTTCATTACAAATATTTCTCTCTATTATCTGGAATACCAGCTTGAAAGATCTATCTATTTTTAGTTTCTTATGAAAAGTTAGGAATTGTCAAGTTTTCTCTTTTTTTCCTTTTTTTTTTTTTAGAAAAAGAATCGCTAAATTACACTATATATTTTATACACGTCAAAATAACTGGAAGCAGCCAGTCCCAGACTTACTATAGCTTCATTTATTTGCATAATAAAAACTTATATAAGTAGGGAGGTAAAGGTTGCAAGAACAATGTGAATGCACCTATGTGGCATATCAGTGTTCAGTTTTTCAGTTCCAGGACAGTTTTACACAAATATATATCCACAAAAAAGTAAAACCCCACACATCCTAACCTTACATGAAACAACACAAGCCGAGTTTTCAGCCAGATCAGTTTCCTGAACTGTTTACACTCATGGTTACATGAATGCTAGCTAGTTTGAAGGCAAAAGAGCAAAGTGAGAATTTACAGGAGACAGAGATGGGCTACAACAAACTGCACTATGATCAATGAGCTATCCCCTCATTTAATATAAGGATGAAATCCACGCAGAGAGTGCTAAGGAACACACAGCTTTCTCAGCTAGTGTCTGTGCCTTACCACTGTAGTATTAACCTTGCCTTTGCCATCTTCAACTACAAGCAAAGAGGTTCGAACCAAGTGGACTGAATTGTATCACAATACATCTAACAAAATGTAGACAAATTCACAAAACATGAAGCAACTTTTTCTAGATTAAAATATAGCACCCTGCTGCCCAGAGCAGGCAGAAGTGTCATCACTAGCTGGAGATACCCATAAAGCAAATCACCTGCAGTCTCTCAGGCCTCTAGGCACTCACCCTGTCAGGGTCCCGAGGGATGTTGAGGGAAAAGGCACACTGCCCACTTGCATATGTTTCTACCTTTCTCACAGGAAATGTAGTGCACAGACTTCTTGTGAGTTACCGTCAAACCCTTCCTCTGCCCATACTGCTTACTTTGTACTTTCCCAACTGAAACACTGAAATACGAGTTTATTTTTTCAGTATAGCACTGTATTTCCTTCTGCATGGAGTACAGTTGCCATTTAGAGCATAACTTCTCCAAGTGGAAACCACAATGAGTACTCTGACTTCTAGCAAAGATAATTTTCATCTAAAGGTTTTGAAAAGCAATTCCAAATACCTCAGCTAGTTGGGAGGGCATAAGGCTAGTCTAGAATTACTTGCTCATTGCCAAAACCCAAAATTTAATGGATTTACTGCTTCAAAGTCGGTGTCTCACTGTATGGAGTCAGGCTCTATGTAGTACTTCAGAAAGTATTTAAGCTCTCAAGTCCAAGCCAGGATCATGAGCTGGCCAGACATATTTCTAAATCCTAAATAAACAGCAGTAGTTGTAAACATCCAGATAAGAAATAACTGTGATAAACTAGCCCCAAAATGCTATACTACATAAATCAGCACACAGTTCACCACATGGCAATAAAAATTACACAAGTCCTCAAAACAAGAGCACTACCTGAATGCAATTTCTGACCTTGTATTAATTGACCAGCTGGGCATGAGTTTGAAAACCTCCAGCTAGCAATCTGCTAAAGGTATCTCCACGGAATGTTGCACAGTAATATGATCAAGGCAGCCAACACTCCCAAGCTCAAATCAATGGATTTCTATGTGTAGAATTTCTTAATTAGACCAGAGCTCTACCTAGAAGCCATATGTAAATTTCACACCCTCTTACGCTTTGATTCCACAGGAAGAAAGTAATAGCAGAACCTACAACACTGATGCAAGAATTATCAGGATGAACACACATGATTGTATCCATGAGAGTGGAGAGGGTTTCTTCCCGTTCTTTTCAAATGGTGAACTTTTCAAAAAGCAGATGAAAAAGAGAGCACTGCTCCCATGGCAACACTATGTATCTTAACACTACCTGCATAATCTGAAGCATAACAACATACCTTGATTACACTGACTCATAAACAATATGTGTAATTTTTGCATTAATTATACAAATGGCAAACATTGTCCAAAGTCAGTAATGCAACAGTGTTTCCCCTATTAATCTGGGGAGGTGATGTGATTGCTATGGCTTGGGATTGGTTTTTTTTTGGGTTTGTTTTTTTTTTTTGTTTTCTCTTTAAAGATGCACTGTCACATTGCAACTTCCTCTTCTTTCACTTCAAGTAAGATAGACACCTTTCTGTAAAAACTGCAGAGTTCTTTAAAAACAGAGATAGTCAGAAGATGTTTAGAAAATTACACCCCTGTTCTGAGGATATTTTAAAAATATAATGTGACTCAGGTTAATGTATAGTTTTTAAAGATTAATCACCTTTCATCTAAAAATGAGCCTGAGTAACACTGTTGAGCACTTACTGCAATTCATGAATCCCAGTATTAGTCTAAGCACCAGGAAGAATCTAGAACTCTCTCTTCTAACTGCCTGGTACCACATCAGGAAGCACTTTAAATCAGTCCATCTGTCAAAGCCCCAAAACATCAAGGGATGGCTTTGTCTGACAGAACTGAGATGTAAGACTCCTTGCTATGTAAGGTAGCAAAAGGTTTAGTAAGTACCAACTCTTTTGGAACAGAACGTGAAACTAAAGCATTTGAATAAGTATCACTCCATTGTGCAAGAACAGCAGCAGCACAGCAGCCAGCTGGCAGCTCAGCTGAAAGGACAAACAGTGCACCAGATCACTGTGCACCAGATCACTTTCCCTTATCTAACTCAGTATCACTGCCTCAGTCATGGGGTATCAGTAACGTGAAAAAGCACACTGTAGAAAAGTTTACAAGAGGGGAATGGTAAAAGAATTAATAAACTTTGTCAATATATAGATGCAGCGCTGTTTCCCTTATGTTGTCCTCTACCTTCCTACACTTATATACAACTTAACTTCCACATAGCACTTGCCCATTGAACATTCACAGAAACAGTGAGAAGTTTGGGCTGGCAGGAACCTTTAAAGGTCCTTTTGTCTAACCCCCATGCAATGACCAGGGACATGTTCAACTAGATCAGGTTGCTCAGAGCCCCATCCAACATGACCTTGAATGTTTCCAGGGATGGGGAATCTACAACCTCTCTAGGGAATATGTTCCAGTGCCTCACCACCCTCATCGTAAAAAAAATTATTCCTTTTATCTAGTCTGAATCTACCTTCTTTTAGTTTAAAACCATTACCCCTCATCGTATTGCTACACTCTCTGATAAAGAGTGCCTCCCTATTTTTCCTGACGTGCCCTTTTAAGTACTAGAAGGCTGCTATAAAGGTCTCCCTGCAGCCTTCTCTTCTCCAGGCTGAACAACCCCAATCCTCTCCACCTGTCCTCATAGCAGAGGTGTTCCATCCCTCTGATCATTTTTGTGCCCTCCTCTGGACTCACTCCAACAGGTCCATGTCCCTCCTGTTCTGAAGCCTCCAGAGCTGAACGCAATATCCAGGTGGGGTCTCATGAGAGCAAAGCAGAAGGGCAGAATCACCTTCCTTGACCTGCTGGTCATGCTTCTTCAGATACAGCCCAGGATACAGTTGGCTTTCTGTGCTGTACGCACACATTGCCAGCTTATGTCCAGTTTTTCATTCATCAGTACCTCCAAGTCATTCTCTGCAGGGCTGCTCTCCATCCTTTCATTTCACAACCTGTACTGATACTCAGAGTTGCCCCAACTCAGGTGCACGACCTTGCACTTGGCCTTGTTGAACCTCATGAGGTTCAAAGTAACAGGCTAGTAAATTGCACTCGACCAAATGTGCACTTCAAGAACCCTCATACCACCTCTAGCTAACCAGTTGTGCTTTGCATGCTACAGTTGGCTTTCAAGGAACCACACAGCTTCAGCATTTGTGGATCATCCATCCCTCATCAACAGGCCCTCCCATATCCTCTATAGTCAAACAGTCAGCAGGCCAGCTGTCACACTCTCTCACTCAAGTTAGCATGCAAGTATGCTTTGTCATTAAGTAAAACAAAGATTCATTTTCAAACCACAAAAAAGCTGTTCAGCTCCAGCTGTAAGAAGATCAGCCTGCTGTGCTAGGGTACTAACTGGGGGTGGGATGGGAATGGGGAAATAGGGACAGTGGCAGTTGTAGGCAAATTAGCCCTACAAGAATACATGCTGCCCCTTCTTTTTGCACTGATCACACTGATCTCATATTATTCATGCATTCATTTTTTTTGGAAGTGCTTTGGACAACATCCACTGAAAGCAATTACTTGCATACAGAAAGGTTGCACAGCTTACTATGGGCTTTAAAAGCAAGCAGACAATCAACACCTGAGCTGACTCAAAGCTTAAGATGGAAATTCTGAAGACTGCCAGCCAAGCTGATTCTTCTGTGTACAATTCTGCTTTTTAATAGTTTATTTAGACTTGTAGTTCTTTAAACATTACATCAATTTGTATGACTACTTTAATGTAACATTGATGTTATGACAAATTACTTTATTTACATGCTCAGAAAAACGAAGGAAAACATATTCAATCATACAGTTAAAACATATTGTGTCCATCTCAACTTTGTTTCAAAATTTAGATTTTCAGAATTTATTCACTGCTCAGTGTTTCCAACTGAGTTTAATTAATGATCATTTTTGCAAAGAGATGGTGGTACTGGCCTCTTAAGTCACCAGAGAAAAACCTGAGTCTTCAGAGCCAATACATTACAACTTTTCCCAGAGACAGTAGGACATTAAAACTTTGTATATTCTGGAATTAAATTTGTTAAACTGGTTTCAGAGGAAATTAAGTTTGTCATCACACTGTTTGTCTGTCAGTAGCCCTCCCCAGTAACTTTCAGACTTACTAAACAGAAACAGAGTTTGACAAATCAGTAAAGGCCAGAGCTCCCACGCATTTTGTGAAAACTGGTATCCCAGCGGTAGATAAAGACTAAAATTAGCATGCCTAGCATGGAAGAAATACATAAGCAGAATTCAAATATTTTCCATTTTGGATGCCAATTAGTACATGCATGCTCCCTTGCCAGCATGTCTGGCTCTGAACCAGGCACAGAGCACCAGTCACATCTCCTGATCAGGCAAACAGGTGGGAAACATGGGCCATAACTGGTTAGCGCTCAAAGAGAGCAACTCCTGGGATAATACACTAAAACACTGAATATTGGTATGAAGTCTTAAGGAGTACTGGATTCAAACATGTAACATGCCAGGCACCATGGTTTCTGCAATCTGAACTTACAATACGTTTTATTCTTACCACATTCATTGGACTGATGTTTTTAATCTGGTGACAGAAGCTTCAGGGGAAATTAGAACACTGATAGCATGCTGAACTGGATAGAAGGAAAGGTTCTTCTGTGCAAGATATTTAATGTAAAAAGATAAATGTTTATTGTTACTTTATGATTGTTATTATAATATTGTTACTATTTAATTATATAGCATTACAATAGCCTCACATGCTAAAAGGCCAGGGAAAGAATGGGAAGCCTGGGCAACATTATAGCAGCACAACATTTGCTAAATACTCATATTGTAATATTACCAGAAATTGCATGAATAGTTTCTGTGAATCTGTCATTCAACACAACAACTCGCTTTGTACTAAAACTCATTCACTTCAAAAAAAATCTCTATTTCAATGTCACTATATAGTTGCTATTACACAGGCATAAAGGAATCATAAAGGAAAAATGGCTCCAAGTTCATTAAACAAATAAAACAAAACTCAGTATCAGCTGAGGAGTGATCAAGTTGGAGGAATGCCTATTAATTAATTTCTCCATTTCTCTATAAATCTGAAAGAAAAAATTAAATACCACAATTTTCAGATTGTCTATAAAGTATATGTATAACCTGTTTTTGTGAAAACTGAAAATAAAAGTAACTGATCTTAGTATGGTAAGAAAAATAAATTTTAAAAATTTAAAATTTTAAAAAAACCTACTTTTCTTCAAACTCCTCCTCAGTAAAGTTCATCCCTGTCCATTCATGTAAGAAGAGGAATAAATACAAAGGAAACCAAAAGGCAGGAAGGTTCTTTAGGTACATGAAAGCTCCCACTGAAAAAGGGGAAGGTTTCAACTATCAACTCCTGCTGCTAAAGTTAAATTTAGTATTAAGCATAATTAACTGTTGGACAGAAGCAAATGACACCTCAAGTTAAATCTTGCAACAGTTAAACCTAACTTTCATCATATTAGTAAGTATCACCAGTACTGATGCATTTTGGAAGAATAAGCAGCTCTCCCTGTACCACACTCTGCTTGCAAACTGAAGAAATTTCCATCGTGCAAATATGCTTTAAACTGACGATAAAATGTTCTCCTTTCTCTAATCTCTAACTTCTAGGAGTGTCTGCTTTATTTTCTGATGCCCAAATATGATACTTCTAAAGTTTAGACAGAAAAAAAAAGTAATTAACATCACAACCTCATAACAGAAATCTTCAGACAGGAGATGAGTAGAGAGGTACATCATGGAATGAGGGGGTATAAGGAAAGTAAGGAAATATCTCTGGTCCAATAAAATTATCAAATACAAGTTAGAGAAGTTCTAGAGGGACAAAAAAGAAAAAATCGTAAGCACTTTTTTTCCTATGCCTGGGAAACAAGCTGTGGCGATAAACTTATAATAACGATTTAACATTCAGGTTTTCAAAGGAAGAAATCCTCTATTACAGGAAAGAGAAGAGAGATCAAGGAAAGAACAGAAAAGATGTGCATGTAGCTTTACACTTTCGAAATATTTGGTACCTTTGCATACCTTCTTACAAAAACTGTCTTATCCTTACTTAAAAAATGCTAACAAAAGCCAGTTTCAGATGACTTCTGCTAGTGGACTACGAAGTCTAGCATAAGGCTTTTCATGTCCCCTTTACTGCCCCTAACACAAGGCCACCTAGCTTGCATATAAAATATACATATTGCAACACATCCAATGAGTACAACCGCTGTCCAGCCACAGTGTATTCCAGTGACTGACAAAAGCCATGGCCTCGGGGACCAACCTCTGGTAATGACTGATTTACGGGAAATCCAGATTTGCATCACAGATCTTTCTGACTTATTCAAACAAGCTGAATATTCAGCCTGTCTTAAAGACTACTAAAATCGCCAGAATATGAGGTGAGGTGAGCTTCTGTTGGCTTCAAACTTCCTGCAATACTATTGGCCTGACAGACTCTGAAAGAATATTCTACTTCCCAAAAAAAGCCCTGCTCTTCCATTAAGGTAATTTCTGCTATCATGTTGCTTACCTTTTTTGCGGGAACTCTTTCTCTCACACAGCAGTTACAGACTAGGCCAAAAAAACCCCCTCAACTTAAAAACTGAGCTATTTTAACAGCATTACCATACAACTTACTTTTCAGTCTTTTTGGAAGAACAGGATGAATTCTTTCTAGTGGGAACTGAGAATTACCTTGCTACACCAGCTTGTGTTCTTCATGCCTTGAGAACAGTTTAAAAAAATTATTTAATAATAAGAATTTTTCATGAACACAAACACATAGGAAAGTCAGCGTCTGAAAAAAAATAGAAAAATTTAGTAATCTGCATTCTTCCTGGAAGTTTCTTCATTAGACACAACAGAAACAGACAAGTATGAAAAGGAGAAGGAATAAAGAGCTTAAAATATCCCTGCTAGAGGTCTGACGTACACTATTAGTTTGTTTACAAACTATACCTTCAAGCAGTTTGAATCACAGAATCAAATTTCTTCCTAATATCTAGTCTAAATCTACCTTCCTTCAGCTTATAACCATTACCCCCATCCTCTCACTACACTCCCTGATAAAGAGTGTTTCCCCATCCCTCCTGTAGGGCCCCTTTAAGTACTGGAAGGCTGCTATAAGGTGTCCCTGGAGCCTTCTCTTCTCCAGGATGAACAACCCCAACTCTCTCAGCCTGTCCTCGTAGAGGAGGTGCTCCAGCCCTCTGATCATCTTCGTGGCTCTCCTCTGGACTCACTCCAATAGGTCCAGGTCTTTTTTTCATGTTGGAGGCCCCAGACCTGAACACAGTACTCCAGGTGGGGTCTCCCAAGAGCAGAGTAGAGGGGGAGAATCACCTCCCTGGACCTGCTGGTCACGCTTCTTTTGATGCAGCCCAGGACACAGTTGGCTTTCTGTGCTGCAAGTGCACATTGCCAGCTCATGATGAGCTTCTAATTTATCAGCACCCCCAAGTCCTTTTCTTCAGGGCTGCACTCAAGCCATTCTCCTCCCAGCCTGTATTTGTGCCTGGGACTGTCCCAACCCACATGCAAGACCCTGTACTTGGCCTTGTTGAACTTCATGAGGCTGGCATTGCCTGATCTCTCAAGCCTGTCCAGGTGCCTCCAGATGGCATCCCTTCCCTCCAGCGTGCTGGCCACACCACACAGCTTGGTGTCATTGTCAAACTTGCCAAAGTTGCACTCAATCCCACAGTCCATATCAGCAACAATGATGTTAAACAACGCTGGTCCCAATACTGACCCCTACGGAACGCCACTCGTCACCGGTGTCCACTTGTACATTGAGTCATTGACCACAACTCTTTGGGTGCAACCAACCACCCAATTCCTTATTAACCGTGTGGTTCTTCTGTCAAATCCATGTCTCTCCGATTTAGAGACAAGAATGCCATGTAGGAGTGCCAAAGGCTTTGCACAAGTCCAGGTAGATGACGTCAGTTGCTCTTCCTTTATCCAGCAGAGCTGTAGCCCCATTGTAGAAGGCTACCAAATTTGTCAGGTGAAGCCTTGGTGAAGCCACGTTGGCTGCTGCCAATCACCTCCTTATTTTCCAGTACCTCAGCAGAATCTCCAGGAGGATCACCTCGATGATCTTGCTGGGCACAGAGGTGGGACTGACAGGCCTGTAGTTTTCCAGGTCTTCATTATTTTCCTTTTTAAAAATGGGGGAATGATATTTTCCCTTTTACAGTCAGCAGGAACATCCCTGGACTGCTATGACTTCTCAAGTAGGATGGATAGTGGTTTAGCAACTTCATCTGCCAGTTCTCTCAGGATCTGCAGATGTATCTCATCCGGTCTCATGGACTTGTGCACCTTCAGGTTCCTTGGGTGGTCTTGCACCTTATCTTCCTTTACAGCAAGCGTTTCTTTGTTCTCCCATTCCCTGCCTTTGCCTTCTATGGCTTGGGTGTGGCTTAAGCCCCTTCCAGTGAAGACTGAGGCAAAAATGTCGTTTAGTTCTCCATCAGGCAGTTGCCAGGACAGCAGACCTACAAGAGGCTGTGTAACTATCCCCCCATTAGCTACTAACAACTTTGAGCAGAGCTCAAAGGTTCCTGCAAAATCTTCATTGTAACAGAACAAGTGCTCTCACATTACCCATCTGTTTTAGGTACGGTATGTTTACTATCCAGCCATTTAGAACTTCTTTCCCACACCAAGTGCTGGTTCTGTTGGGGAATTCCCTTCTTCTGAAGCTTGCTACTTTCTTCTTCAAGTATCCAGCTTTTCCATACCAAACACACATTTCCACTCCATATGCACTCTCCTCATTCATCATCCAACACACCTCATCACCCACCTATCATTTTTGACTACTGCAATATTTAAAGAATTAGCAGATACCTTGCTCTTCTTTTCCTTCATTCTCATTATTTCTGAACTGCTTCACAAGCAAGCAATTACGTTAACTGCCCTTTAGCCTTATATCACCTGGAATTCCTATTGTATCATGGAACTAAGTGTGGTCATAGTCTCCTGCTCCTTTGCTACTCATTTCCTTTGCAGCAGTCGTGTGTGTGTGTCGTCCCCCCCGTCCCCCCCCCCCCCGGGTGATTTTTGCCTCTGGATGAAATCCTTATTCATTCCTTTGAACGACTTGTTATTCAAAACAATTCTTACTAGGCTGGAAAAGAGTACACTGTGAACCATAACACTGCAAAGTCCACCACTAAAACATGTACCTAACTGACATGTCTTTTAAATACCATCAGGGATGGTGACGGAACTGCTTCCCTGGGCAGCCTGTTCCAGTGCATGACAACCTTTTTGGTGAACAACCAATCTAAACCTTCCCTGGACCAACTTGAGGGCACTTCCTCTCATTCTAAAGCTTCCTACTTGGGAGAAGAGACCCAATATCCACCTCACTACAACCTCCTTTTAGGTAGTTGTAGAGGGCAATTAAGGTCTTTGAACATGTTTCAGCACCTCAGTGTCCTTCCTGTAGTGAGGGGCCCAAAACTGGACACAGTATTTGAGATACAGCCTCACCAGTGCCAAGTACAGGGGGATGATCACTTCCCTAGTCCTGCTGGGCACGCTATTTCTGATGCCAGTGGCCTTGTTGACCACCTGGGCATGTTGTCAGCTCATATTCAGCTGGCTGTCGACCACCACCCAGGTCCTTTTCCACTAGGGAGCTTTCCAGACACTCTTCCCCATCCCTGTAGAGTTGCATGGGGTTGCCGTGACCCAAGAGCAGGATCTGGCACTCAGCCTTCTTGAATCTCATACAATTGGCCTTGGCCCATTGATTCAGCCGGTCCAGATTCCTCTGTAGAGCCTTTTTTCCTTCAAGCAGATGAACACACCCACCCAACTTGGTGTCATCTGCAAGCTTACTGAGGGTGCACTTGATCCCCTTGTCCTCATCACTGATAAAGACATTAAACAGAACAGGCCATGCTACTGAGATGCGGGGAACACCACTTGTGACTGGCCACAAATTGGATTTAACTCCATTCACCACAACTCTTTGGGCTCAGCCATACAAACAGTTTTTACCCAGCAAAGACTACACCCATCCAAGCCATGGACAGGTAGCTTCTCCAGGAGAATGCCGTGGGAAACAGTGTCAAAGGCTTCAGTAAAGTCCAGGTAATACAACATCCACAGCCTCTCCCTCATCCACTAAGCAGGTCACACTGTCATAGAAGGAGATCAGGTCGGTCAAGCAGGACCTGCCTTTCATAAACCCCTGCTGACTGGGCCTGATCACCTGATTGTCCTGTATGTGTCGTGTGATGGATGATCTGCTCCATAACCTTCCCTGGCACCGAGGTCAGACTGACAGGTGTCCTTCTGTCCCATCTTGTAGATGAGTGCCAAAGTTGCTCACCTCCAGTCAACTGGGACCTCCCTGATTAGCCAGGACTGCTGACAGACTATTGAAAGTGTCTTGGCAAATATTCCCATCAGCTCTCTCAGTACCCTTGGGTGGATCCTAAGAGTATAGCCGATTCTGAAAACAACGAAGATAACCTGTTATCAAAGCAAAGATTTTGAGATGCCATCTACCTGACACATCATAATGGCTACAAATTCAATGGATAATGTTCCCCTAACCACTTAGAGACTCAGATATCCTTACTCAGCATTTACTGGTAGCTCTGTGCCAGTGGCATACTGTATACATTGCTTCTGTTACCCTGTTCCACCATTAGCTTTACATTGCTCTTTTTAAAGAGGTGGACTTTCTTGTGAACACTTTCTTTCAAGAGAAAATAAATGTTATTTTAATACTTTTAGTTTTAAAATTACTAAGAATTATACTCTGAGGAATAAGTTTTGTTTTCCATTGGTCAATTTCATTTTGCTGGTTAGCTTTCATTCTCCATTGAAATTATCAGGGTCAGAATCTAGGGAAACAAGCTAAGAGCTCCTGAACTGGAAAAGAAAAAAAAAAAAAAAGGAGAGAACAGAAATAATGAAGGAATAAACACAATTTTATAGCCATTTTAAAGCATGCTTGGAGATTTTTATTTGAAATTGGCATGATTATAGTTTTTTGGAAACTGAGTAAGCCAAATCATAAGATGGTACTCTTTTTATAAAATAGCTTCCAAACAAAGAGCTATTCCAGACTCACTGCTTACATTTGCACCTTACCTTGACATATGGTATCTTTTAGGAGAAAGATAAGCACTAATTCCAACATTTGACTCATTAAAAATGGGAAACAAAGAGTCCCTCACATTTCACTCCTGCTCCTACCAGAATATTACTCATTTCTGCTCCTAGTCAATGTGATGAATTTTTGAGATTGAACTCTTTCGTACTGTATCAATCTTAAAGACCTTGCAATCTGACTTCTCACCGCACCAAGCTGCTATACAATAACATCTTAAATTGGCAGTTGTCTGATTCAGCTGCTGAGAGTGACTTTACATCCTATGTTTGCTTAACCACAGATAAAAAGAATTTAAACAAGTCTACAAACATACAAAAAACTAGCTTCCAACACATCTAAATGAATCCAACCAGATCTCTAGATGGTACTCTCAAACTGAAAATTATGAGTTAGAGCCCCTAGCTTATTTTTGGTGTCAGAGATCTCAGCATAAGGCTTACTAATTATATAAATTGAAGTTCTCTTAAGAGTCATCACAGAAATACTCTGCTGGACCCAATTTGGACGTGTTTAGTCAACATACAAATTACATATCAGAAAAGCATGACTATTAGTTGGGTGACTACAGAACAGAAAATATATCAGAATAAAAATGGACAGAATATTTCCATTCTAAAAAATGACGACTGATTTACATTCTAAGTAGTTGCTTTTGAATATAAATATGCACACACACTTTTCATTCGGTATTAAACACCATATGGATAAACATGTATGATTGTGACCCATCTTTGCAACGGAAATAATGTAATGGTATTTTTTTTTTCCACATAAAATCAGTAAAAGAATGTAAAAATCTCTTGCTCTTATATGATCTAAAGGACAATCAAGAAAGTCACTTAATTTACTAGCTGGCCACTTTTGTGCCGAAAACCCTAACAAAAAAACCATTTTGCTTAATTGCTACTGACCTCTACAGCGTAAGATAAACTGAAAGGAGTTTTATAATTGCTGTACCAATTGGCAATTTGCAGTGAATTCACAATTGATGACTATTCTCCTTCTAGGACTCCCCACTTCCCCAAGCCCCCAAATTCTATTATGAAAAAGTCCAACACGACCCCTTCCCTTCTACACCTATTTAAGTCTTGCTTCCTTCCTCATTTGGCAAAGAGCTTCAGGCTCAGCAATGCAAAGGTTGCACAAAGATGTCGAATAACAGCAGTAAGCAATTAAGCACATTTACTGTAATGGAATAATTTCTTTATATTGTATTTTATGCATGCATATATATATGCATAAATTACATCTGACAAAAGACTGTGCTGTGAACTGCAAGTATCTCACAATTCCTTTAAAATAAAAGTTACAAAGTTTCCCATGACCGTGTTTGCATGTTTTTTTCATTATTGTACACTACCACACCAAGGAACCACAGATGTTTTGTTTTATGAGAGCATCTTACTAGTCTACGTGGCCTACCACACACACTTTATATAAACCACTTGAGCTAAGGAAAAGTTTTGATTTTGTTCCTGAAGTATAGTAGTTTAGTAATGGCTGCATACAATATTGCCAGAAGCAAAAAAAAATGCTCAGTTTTCCATGTTTAATTGCTTCAGTAATCTGCTGAAACAAAATCTGTGTGAATAGCAGATCAGAATTTGCTGTTAATATTAGTATAACTGATGATGTGGCAACTCTAGAAACTTCAGAAAGAGCTGCTGGAACAGTTCCTAGGGAAAAAAAAAAAAGCCACAATTCCTCAGAATTCTATCTCACAGAGTATAAGTTTGGAAATTTCATAAGCTTTCAAAAGACCTTTTCCTTAGGACATTTACATGGTCTGTAAAAGAATGTCAGTAATTTAACACTTGAACTGTTTTAAGCAGAATTCAAGCCCAATCTAGCACAATTTTCTTCTCCTTCAAGAAACTGTTGCGCTTAGAATTATTTATTGGCAACACAAGTAACACAAGAATTTTTACATGCATTTCCATAGAGCTGAAACAACTGTTGCCAAGTATTCTAGAGTTTAAAAAAAAATTCTGTTTGCTTTCTAACCTTGCACAGACTTGTAATTTACAGCAAAAAGCAGTGATCTGCCAGTATTCTGAGAGAGAAACTCATGGAATAGATTAGCTATTTGTTTTTGAATTTTGTACAAATGTATTTTTTCTTAGTTCTCGTAACTTGTTCATATACCTTTCCAAGACTTTAGACTGATTTCAGTCACATGTAGGAGACTGTATGACCAGTTCCAAGGAAGTATTTAAGACCCCATGCAAGTCAGAGATATGCAGACCTTGTCAGGGCCAGAATTCAGCCACACCTTCAGTTTTGACCACACAGACATCCCAGACACCTGTACTTTTTCAGAAATATCTAAGTGCTAACTACTTTACCCTTAAGAATAATTTTGAAGTGGTCACAGATGAACGTAAAGCTGACTTAAGTTGCCTAAGAGACAGAGTCTCTCTGGTACAGCTTAACCATACTAGCAAATAGCTCACAACAGTACCAGAACTGGTGTTCACCATCTGAGGAACAGTCTAGATTTTGAGGCACTTACAGGACTGAAAAGCCTAAAATTACAGACCTTCTTCAGTGTGAGGTAGTCTAGGAGAAATACTTCAAGAGAGTGGCTTGGTCAGCATGCTGCCATAGGTGCTGGAACAAACAAGGCCCATCAGCCAGAAACAAAAGAGCAAAAGGGAACTCATCTGCAGACCAGCAAGAAGAATTTCCTCAGGGGTAAAAAGCTCTGATTTCCAGTACTTCCCTTGAGGGAGCTCATGTATTTTATGTTAATTGTTGGATAACCAGCCTCTGGAGCACTGCCAAGGACTTTTCCTACAGAAATGCTCCCACTGGTGAAATACATGGCCAGGCTGCCCTCATCCCATAAAATCTACCTTTGGCGGACAGTAGCCTGGTGTTAGCATTTGTGATTAGTGCTCTCTGCTGGTCACTGAGATCACAGGATCCAACTCCTCTCAAACTGAGGGAACCTATACACCAGCTTTTTCAACTACTGGAAAGTTTTCTAACAACTAAGCCATTAAACAATAAATGCAGCAATTTCCCCATCACATGTAGGCATGCCTCAAAAGAAGGCATGATATTTTGAATTATGAGCAGTAAGACATCTCAGAGCTCAATTCAATACTAGATAGCTGGTCAGATACCTCACCTCATGCCTCACCTCCACTTTAGGCAGCCATAAAGTCAGCACAGAGGAATATTAAATTGCCCCAAAAGGACTCCTACATTTCCCTATAGCCCAGAGGATAGCACACAAAACAGATCTCTGAAGGTAGATACTTTATTTCAAAGATAAGCCTGGATCACTGCACTGGGCTGGCTGCTCAGTATTTCAGACTTCTTTAAACGTCGTAACGCCTACAGTACTCAGTCACTGTTGTTCTCGAAGTTTCCATCTAGGATTCTTTTTTATCACTGATAAAGAAGGCCCAGGAATGCACTTAAAAATACCATAACACTCCTGATGTAACACTAGCCATTTGGATATAATACACTAAAAATCTGAATGCACACACCAGCTTGTTCATGACAGTGAAAAGCAATTTTAAAGAAAACCCAAGTAAGAAAGCCCAAGTGTTCATTTCTCTGATTACTGTGGGAGGCATTATCAAGATCAGACAATTATAAGGGCTCCTTTGGCTTCTTCTTTCAACCCTCTAGTTCTCCTGCCCTAATAGCCTTGACCACTAGTTCACTTCCGTAATATAAACACCTGCCAGACAACATAATTGCATATCACATAATCATCCTATTCTAGGGTTTGTGGGCTGAACAACATCCCCAGATCTTAGGAGTATTTCACTGAAATGCCACTGCCTAAAGACTGAGATAAAGAACAGCACAGTACTGCCAGCCCCCCAGGCCAACAGAACAGCTTGCTGTGGCAGAAAAGGGACAGTCCATCTCCATTCCTCCTCCAGTCTCCCTTCCTCCTCCACTCCCCTCCCATTCTTCCATGGTCCCATGTTCCTGCTGCTCTCACTCCTTATAAGACTCTGCTACCTTAAATCTGTAGCAGAAAACCACCCCCACAAAAAAATTTTCTGCTCACAGAAGAGAGACTCACTCACTCACAGAAGAGAGACTCACTCACTCACAGAAGAGAGACTCACTCACTCACAGAAGAGAGAGGCAGGACCATGTGGCTGGAATGGGTGAGGAGCAAGGAGAGTGAGTTCAGAAGCAGTGAGTCCAGCTGCTTATGAAACCACAGCTGGGAGAATCACAATGCTTCGGGGCAGGTCGCATGTGTGTGAGACACCACACACTGAACAGCAAAGCAATTCTTCAGAAAAAGCCTTATATGAAAGGCCTTTCAGTGTTAAAAAATGTCCCAGTTTCTACAGTCTAAAATGTGGAAAAAAAAAAACAAGTCACGAATAAACAAAATCTTGAATTATATGTTTATATTGTCATCTTAAATCAAAACAGAGAGGCAAATCCCACCTGAGTGATGTGGCAGCCATAATGCTGAAGACTGAAAATAAGGAAGATCCTAGGTAACTGCAAATAAATACCACGGAGAAGTCTTAAACTCACTTTGCATGGAATGTTTCTCAGCAAAAATGGCGACCATTCAATGACAAAAACACCTTGAAGTTACTTTCACTTCAGAGTGATTTAAAATTTACATTTATGTAGAGCATTCTAGATCTACTGTATCAATAACAGTAATACATAATGCACTAAGGACTAGCTTGGGTAAGTAATCAGGTTTTTCACAATTAATGCATTTTGCAAAAATCATGATGCAGGTTCCTGGCTATGGACGTCAATTCAGCTTCAGCATGAAGCATGACCCTCTCAAATTCCTCCCTCCCCATGCTTTAATAATTCCACCTGATATCACAGTCAGACCATGTGTTTTTCACTGCTATACAGAAACTGTGGTCACCAAAAGTTATTTACTTTTAAAAGCATGTAACTCGGCCTTTCAGCAATTTGTGAGTGAAGGGACACATAAATGCAATTTCAGTAACTAATTTGCTATTTACATTTGTTATCTTAGCTGTGTCTGACAGCCTAATGACAAACGACACTTACCTGTACTACATCAGGCCAACCCAGCCTTAATATAAACATGTCCAGATATACATTTACTTCTAGCTGCATTGTGATAAAAGATGTAAATTTCACAGAATTACAGGTATAACTCATATTGCCGTTTCAGACTTTCAGAGACTGTATATCACTCTTTCTTCACAAGGTAAGGTTATTTCCAATGACTTTTTGTCAGATTTTTTTTTCATCATCAGGCATAGTATCCATCTTTGACTTTGCTGTATACCACTCTAAATCCTTAACCACATGTCATTCATCGTAACTGCAGTTCAGGTAACTCGCAGATCACGATGTCAGTCCTAAATATAAGGGCCTGAGTATTGCCACATTGAGTATCACAACACAAAGTGTTGGGACCCAAAGCACTCCTGAATGAAATCCGCCACTTTGAGCTTCATTACTAAGCTCCCTATGCAACATTTTTTAAATCTGCATTTTGCTTAGCAGATTGAAAAATGTGTTTGCACACATATTACTCTGAAGACAAGCTTTCACTTTGACTCTACCTTTTAGTAAAAATAAAAGAACACATCAATCTTGGATGGCAAGCATTATGCGAACATCAATTTTTAGTATCTAAAAACCATACATTTGTAAATAAAACTCAACCTCTTCTAATTCAGTAAGAGGTCTGTAATATTTTTACACAGAGAAATTATTTTGGATTATTTTGGACTATTAAACATTAATTTAAGAGAAAAAAAATCACCTGATACCAAATTTCCCATACTCAAACAAGTTTGGCAAATGCAATTCATATGTCTCACGGACAGAAACAACTTGCAACTCTGAGATCATAGAAATTTGCTTTACATAACATGATGCCTTACTAATATTCAACTTCAGCCATTACAGCACTCATGTACATACACATTAGAATGCTTATTTTTAAAACAATTCAGACATCATTTGTAGTAGCTTCATGGGCTCCCTGTAGCTTAATTCCTTGAGATAGTTGTAAGCAGAATTTAAGCCTAAAAAAAGGAAAAAGGGGGGCAGAGAGACAACTGCATTTGTTGTAATCATATGATACTTGTAGCAGTGTATGACTGAAAAAACAGAAAAACATAATTTAGGAATCATGGGTTCTGAAAAAAAAACACAAATGTGGGTTGGTCCCCATTCAAAAGCTTCAGTTTCCTATTATTATATATTGCTGATCAGCAAGGTTCATTTTTCACATTAAACATGAGCTAGCTCCCTTTAAACTTGCCCTAGTCCATGGCAGTTGATGATTATGTGCTGCCATCTAGCAAACGTTCCCAGAAAAGTTTAACTTCAGAAGCTATCCTGTGACAAGACACCTGAAAATTTTTAGAAAGCTTTTTAAAATAGGAAACATATACAAGACAGCAATATTTTTTTAAACATATTCCTTCAACCTGCATGGCTATAAAATTAAACATGAAAGGAGAATACAATCAGGCTTAACACAGACGAACCCTGCAGAGGCATGATCACATGCAGCTGATAATTGCAAAACTCAACTTTTTCTTTCTACAAGATATTTCCCCTTGTACGAAAGAATGTGATGAGTAGAAAATGGTAAGAAATATTACATTTTCCTCTTCTTTCTCAAAAGCTCTAGACTTCACTGTTTCACTTTGTCCTAACTTTCTGCAGTCTTTACTTGACAGCTCTTCCTCGGGCACAGAAATCAAAATGCAATAATCTCATACAGAAATGGGCTGTTTCAATCACAAAAGAATCTGTGTTCTTTAACTCTTTTAATCTTAATTTTTCAGTCACGCAGTGACACTGAAACTGTACCATGTTATTTCACGAAAGCAATCTGTCGGCTCCTGAAAATTACTGGACCTTGCTAACCACGGGTTCCACCAAGATCTTGCTTTTTGCTTTTATTATCTAGGTATATATGTAATTACAGAAAAAGAAAATCTATCACTTTTGGCACAATACCCATTTGTTAACCTGGAAATAACATGAGTTTCTGAAGCTATTACATTGATATAAACAATTCTACATGAAAAAATATAATAAATTATGAGTAGAATGTCTAAATTAATTATTCTGTGAATAGCTGAATAATTATGACTGATTCCTTATATTTTTCTGTCTTATTTCACCTTGTCACAACAACTGCAATTCCCTCTTATTTTCACCCAGGATCCTTACCACTGTACAGTAACTTCAAACCCTGCTTGTACAGTTACCTAAACAGTATGACATTCTCATTCTTCTTTCCCTATTAGATCAGAACAGTTGAGAGCATGTTGCTTCATGGAGGCACTATTCTTTAACCAAATTATAATTAAAAAAAAACCCCCACAAACAAAAAAGCAACTGTTTTTTGAAGTCTCTACTCTTTTCTAAATTCTCTGAAATTCAAAAGCTGTCAGAAAGGAGACACACATCACAGTCCTTTATCTGTCTCAATTCCTAGGACTAGATTTTAATAATAATAATAACAACAACAAACACCTTCAAGTTTCTTTGGTGATAAGAAGTTAAATCACCACCCAATTAAATGTCCTTTGATTTCAAAACATGTAAACACTTGACTTCATTATAACACTGGAACCAAAGGCTTCATTTATACACTGTACTAGCAACACTTTCCATTAAAAGTGTGTGGGGTTTTGTTATCACCAGGACAGTAATACCAGAAAAACTGCCATTGCATTACACTGAACTGAAGCTACCTATCCAGGTGGTAAATAATTATCCTTCCCATTCAAAAATGAGCTAAACAAGTACATCCTACCTGTAAAAAGCAGACATTGTGCAACTGTGACCCATAACAACACAGTTTATAGGAATGCTGTCTACAGAATGCTACACTCCAGAGCAAAGAAGTTTTCGGACATTGATAACTATTTTGTTAGTTGCTAGCATCAAACATATAACAGGAAGTAATGAAACTAAAGGTCAATTAACACTAAGAAAAGTGCCAATTTATGTTTTTGAGAAACCCTGTTCTTAGATTATTTGTTCTTCCCGTAAACAAAACATGAACTGGTAAAAAAAAAAATTTGAAACCTATCATCCAAGAATTTCTTAGGACTCCATCACTTAGCAGGCCATTACAGTTTATATTAATTAAAAGCAGAAGTCTGCCTTTGCCAGAATTAAAATCTGGAATACGTAAATATAATACAGCTGCATTTACAAAGCCTTACACAGAACTACCACAAACCCAGCTAAGGTTTATCAGATATTTAAGGGTCACAAAGTTATTTCTGCAACAACTACCATCATGTCTCTTTGATATAGCTCAATTGGGAAAGACATTGTATGGTATGACCCCTAGCACTGGTTGATTGCAGAATACCAGAAGTGCACAGTGTAAAGCTGTTTCATAATTACAGTAATTTCCTTTATCAAATTGGAAGAATACACAAGAAAAATCCAATAGTTTAAAACATTAAACTTTATAAAATCAATACTTTATTCATGCTCAAATTCTACCATTTCTCCTTTATCAGAGGAAGACAAATATTTCTTACCAGTAAAATGCATTCTAACAGGAGCACTTCAGTAGCTTTAATAAATACACAAAGCATATCCAAGTGCTGGTAAAGAAAATATTTATTTCAGATTTTATGACTAGTCACCATAGTAATTCATACAGCTCTGATGCTTATGAAAAGGCATAGGTGTAGAAACAGAAAAGTTTGCTTATGCTATTCACACTAGGTCTTCATCCTACTCTTAGCTAGCCTGACCTTCTGTCCCTCTTGACAAGATGGCATCCAGGATTTCAGTCTCTGAACTACCTTACGTCTTGGATAGACATATTATTAGAGTGCCTACATTTTGTCTGGGTTCTGATGAAAGCTCTCACCTCCAGAAAATTTAAGAACTTACTTTCCATTTCCTCTTAGGATAGGGTGATATCTGAACTATAAGAAGGAACAGCATTCCCAGTGTCCTTACTGAAATTTTTCCATATTTTGCACAGAAACTCATTGCATCCTACCTTCTTCTGAAAAAATGTTTGGTCATTCCTTAGCGAAATAATGCTTCTTTTTTCATCCCTTGCTATATGAACACCTCTTTGGTGAAAGACTATGAATCACCACCTGAATTTGATCAATTGAAAAAATCCCTGCTTCAACAATGAATGAAATACTCTCTTCTTTCTTTGGTGATTCACTGGCATATTTCAATGTGAAATCACTCATGTTTGACCTCACATTTGCTAATTAGCAATGAACAAAAGCTTGTAATTACTGAGTAAATATCTGTATTTTATGTAACATCAAGCTACATTTTTTCTGACTAACAGGTTACTTCTTACTGAATTCTTGGCCTGCAAATCAATCTCTCTCAGGGTTATCAGAACATAAAATTTACTTTACATACAAGTGTAATCTGAGAATGCCTGTATAATCTCTCATTTTGGTTCTGTTCACAACAAATAGCAACTTTAACCATTCTGTGAACTATCTAGGAATCCTGGAAGTGCACTATGCCATCACACATGCTCAGCAGAATTGTCAGCTACTCTGTAGGTGCTGCAGCAACAGTTTGAAGAGACCAGTCTAGTTGTGTCAGACTTATACACAATGATTTGCCAATGTGTAGTCAAAAGCCATCACAAGTGAAACACACCTAACTAACTTAATATACACTATAAAGCAGAAAAAAAGTTCTTGAAGAAATATGAAACACCAGGCTTCTTACAGAACAGAAAAAAAGTTACCTCTAACCCACTGATTTCTCATTTTCACCCCCTCCACCTCCAAGAAAATAGAGCAACATCGTGTCTTTGCTATCCAGGAGACAGGCAGGTGAGACTTTGTCAGGTCTGCTAGAATCACTCGCAAAACTTCAGTGTGAGCACACAGTAAAGCCTGACATGATACGATGATGCTGTGACACACTGACAGGATGATGAACCAAGACACATGTCGACAATTGTTTAGCACTGCCCTAAAGGTGGTTTATCTTCTCAAGACAATCTCCATTCTCATCACACAGCCCTTTCTCCGAGAGCCCGCGCGGTGCGAAGCGTTTCCCAGGGGGCGGTGGACGCGACCGTCTCAAGCCGCATGGCGACAGCCGCGGCCGGGGCCGACCCGGTGCCTTCCTCACCTTTGCAGGCAGTCACGCTGGACCCGGGCAGGGTTGGGTCCGGCTCGGCCCGGCCCGCTCCTAAGGTGGTGACACGCCACCGCCCAACCTCACCAACCTTCTTCCCCCCGCGGTGATCCGGCGCCTCCACCGGCCACTGCCTCCACCCGCGGGCCCTCCGCGGCCCAAGCCTCCCTAACCGCCCGTGCCGGCCTGCTCCCACCGCTGCCCCAGGGGACGCGGGGACGGGTGGCTCACCTCGTTGTTGAGGTTCAGCACGGGAGCCATGACGCCGGCCCCTGCCCGCAGAGCTCTGCCGTTCTCCGGACCGGCCCTCGCTGCCGCCGCCTCGCCTCTAGCTTCCCCCTCGCCGTTGCACAGGCAGGTCGCAAGCGAAACTGCGCGCATGCGCTGCGCGCGCCGTGGAAGACCCACTCTAGGCTGACGCTCCGTAGATAGCGCCTCTCTAGACCAGCTCTCGAAGGTCTCGGTCCTCCGACTCCGCCCTCATCGTGCAGCTTCCGGGTGAGTCTTACGTGTGCACGTCGGGGGCCGCGTCCCCGTAGGGTTGGAGGCTCAGTCCAGGCTCCTGGGCTGAGGTGGCGGGGGCTCTTGGGCGTCAGGGCCACCCAGCACCCTCCGGCCCCGCCAGCCCAGGGTCCCGTTTCCTGTATAAATTGGGGTGAAGAGGGTTTTCTTCTCGCTCTCTCGGGTGATAAGTGACGGGGACAGGAAGGGCCCCGGGCCCGACGGCCCCGAAGGCGCAGCAGGCGGCGCGCTGGGGAAGAGGTCGCCCCGCTTGAGGTTAAACCTCAGACTTCTCGCTGTTGCCGTTGCATTTTGTGCTGCGTTTTGTTCGGCCACCATCAGCTAGCTGGATCAAAGACTTCTTGAAAAGATACACACCTCTCAGTCCTTAAACTGAGGAGACACCTGCCTCTCAGAATCTTAGAAGCAATCTGGGATTCTTGTTCTTCCCAACTGGTTGCTGCCCTTATTGGACCAGTCTAAAAAAGATAACACAAGCAGTGAACAGTGTTTTTCTAGACTTTGCTTTATCTTCTCCCACTCCCTTTTCACTCTGACAGGAAACAGCCTCCATTTTAAAGATGCTTTAACTTTTTCAGATTGATTTTTCCATGTGTGCGGAAGGCAGAGTGTGGATTGTGCAGAAACTAAGTCATCTGAAGCTTTAGGTCTATGTACACAATTCATTTTAAGAAGCTGTAGTGAATTGGGGCTGAGTATGTGTTTGGGACTTCGCAAGATCTCAATCTGAATACTTTGGCAAAGTTTCGTCAGACCTATTCCTCATTATTTCCAGTTTACTGTGCTAGAAGGATTTAAATTGTTACAAATATTTTTCTGTTTTACTGAGACTTGTACAAAACTCATGCCTAAATGTAAGCAAGTCTTAGCATGTCTAGAGAATGAATCAGTTATTGTTTCGCATTACTGTTTATCTGTTGCAGTATTCAAAAGAACTGAGATCACATTTGAAAATATTTGGAGAAATTGTTTTAAATATAAATCCTTTTTGTTTATACGAATAAAATCAGTTTCAGGGAATTCTTTGGACACCCATCAGCAATTAGCTGGCCCTTGGATGGCACTGTTGTGCATGGAATTCTACTTTGAAGTCTGAATACTTAAACAAATCCAACTGTTGTCAGCTATTTCTGTAATGCATTTTCTCTGCAGGATCTAGCATTTAGATCTTGTTGTATTTTAATGTTTGATTTTTAACTGGTGGTTAAGCATCTTCTGTAGGTGAACTGCAGCTAAATCACCTTTGGCTGTACTTTTTATCAAGTTGTTGTGATTTTTGACCCATTTGGCTAGCAGGAAACAAAATCCCCCACAGATGCCCAATCACCCCCCACACTCCCAGGGACGGGGGAGAGATTTAAAGGGGTAAAGGGAAAAAAGACTTGTGGGTTGAGGTAAGAACTATTCAATAACTAAACTACAATACATTTGAAAAGAATAATAATAATAATATATACAAATAAGCGATACACAGTGAAACTGCTCACCACCGGATGCCCAAGGCTCAGCGCATTCCTGGGCAACGATCGCAGAGCAGGGAATGTCCCAAAACTGCGATCCCAGAAAAAAGATAACAGCCTGAGCACCTGAGAGGCTGAGAGCTCACCTAGAGAGTGAGACGATCCCAAGAGAGGAGCAAGCTAGAGAAAGGGAGAACTTCCAAAGAGACCCTCATCTGTTTTTTTGGGATGACATGAATGGTATGGAATATACCATTGGGCAATTTGGGTCTCAGTCCTAAACCCAGGACTGAATTGTAGGCTAGTCACTGGGGCTGTGCTCCCTCCCAGCTTCTCCACTGGCACAGCAGAGAGGCTGAAAAGTCCTTGACTGTACTGGCAGCAACTATAAACATCAGTATGTTATCAGCCTTTTTCTCAGCACAAATCCACAACACAGCCTCACTCTAGCTACTATGAAGAAAGTTATCTCTATCCCAGCTGAAACAAGGATAGTTTACATGCAAATAGGATCAGGCCAGGCTGGTCCTTCAAAGTAAAACTTTTGAGTTCCATTTAGGATCTTTCCTAAGATCTTTTCCTAAGAAGGTGGTGCTGGCTGTTCAGTAGCAGTCTAGGTTTCATTTGGATCAGTAAAGAGACAAGTCAAATGACTTTGAACCCATCCCTTCATAATGTAGTAAAGGTATTTGCTTCCAACAGGAGCTGAATTTCAGGTTAAGCACATAGTTGCTGAGAATGCAGGTGCGAGGTAGTAACCACAGCCCTACTGTTTTGGAAAAATCCTGCCTTGGCCTGTTAAATCCAGCCTACCTAAAGGCAGCTGACTGTCATAGAGTATTCTTCGCTTTTTAGTTCCACTGATGGCAAGCAGCTATAGTATTCTGCATTAGAAGTATCTGTGTTTGATTATATCTGCATATAAAGCCGTCTTGAATTTGATGCACTCAATACCGTCAATGTATTTTTGAAAATTAAAGTGTATGATGTCATATATAGATTGGATTTGTATGTGCTGAGTGTAAAATTGAAACCAGAAGCTGAATTCGGAAAGATCTTCTAAGGAAAATAAAGAGGTGCTTCCCTTTATCTTGATCTTTCATGTAAAACTACTTCCTAGGTATGCAAGTCATAAATTCTCTTGTGCACCTTAGCACAGAGAGAGACAAAAGTGGGACCAGGGAGCCAGCCGCGGTTCTATGACTCCAACCAATGCCAGCCTGACCTCTCA
>VZTO01004059.1:0-63000 GCA_013400615.1 Syrrhaptes paradoxus
TTTTTTGAATTAAATTTAGCTGAATCTATGTTCAGCAAAGACAAGAGATTTTTGTTAGTAGCAGGCTTAGGGTCGCTGACGGCAAAGTGGGCTGCAGCTTGCAATTTTAAGGGTACATAAAACACTGGCTGTAGGCCACAGTATGCACTGGTAAACTGCAGACAACAGTAAAATCTCCCTGTTGCAGCATAAATATGGCATGAAAGTTGATTAACACTTTTATGTTGGTATCCAAGCCTGCAATCCATCTGGACTAAAATTACAAAAATGAAAACTGAGTTTTTTCCACAGCAAAATAGTGAAACTAAATTAGAAAAAGCGAACGTTTAGACACTTAAGTTCCTAGTAAGATGACCACTAGTGTACTCTGTACGGTGCCTTCCTTAGTTTTTTGTGGAGTAACTGTAGGATTGAGATTTTTATCGTAGAAAAAAGAGATGTTTGGTATATCTGAGTGGGCATGTATGAAGTGCTGTAAAATCCTCACATATTCTGGGCTTGTGTGTGCACTCATCTGGAGAACTGCAGACTTTCTAATATTCACTTTGAAATTTGAATAGACCTGGGTCTCCATCTGCTATATGTTGCTATTTGTAATGTTCTTAAAAATATGCCCTGTTCACAAGTTAGGTTTGGCATAAACTTTTTCACCCGTTGTGCCGGTGTGTTTGAATTTAAGCCTTGATATTCCAGTGACTTTATGGATCAATGTGATGGTAATTATTTCAGATGTTGATGGTGTTTGTAATATGGCTATTTTGAAAAAACAGTGTTTGAAGATAAATTGAATATTCCAGTTTCTGATTTTGAAAAGTTTTATACATGTTGCCGAGGCAGCAGATACACCACCACGAATTAAATAATTTGGTGTGTCTATACATTACATAAGCATAAAATTAGAGACGAGGAGCCTCACTCACGAGGCCTTATTAGTTGCAAAATGGGCTCAATAGGAATCTTTCCACTAGATCAGATAGTCCTGGTGATTTGATTTCCATTTGCTGCATTCTGCTAACTGTCCTTGCAAAGTTTCATCACTGATCGAGATAGCCATAGCACTGTGCAGAAGTGGAGTAGTTCAGGAAACGCAGGAGCTTGCTTTATGTGGCAGATTCAAAGGCACGTATGATGTTTATGGGGATAAGGGGGAAGAGTTCCCATGCCCTATGCTGTTAAGACTCCATGTCTCTTCATCCCAACCAGAGACTCCTCTTTATTGTCTGAATCTTGTATAACTCTCCCATCCAGGTTAAATCTACAGCACAAAATCACTTTGTTTCTAAAGAAATATGCTTTTCTGCTCCCAAATGGATATTGTCTTAGCGATTCTTGTGCTTATTAGCACCTTCTCCCCCTCCTGCCCCTGCCTTTTACTACTTTTAAATAGTATGGCTGCTTTTTTCAATCTGTCAAGTATGATTAAACCTAAATTTGGGGGGAAATCTCTGCTCAGCCTTGCCTTTATTGTAGCAGATCCACTTCGTTCCGATGCTTGGCACAAAAACCAAAGGAAAATGCCTATTTTAAATGAGTATCCTGTTTTTTTATAGAATTGTCAGAATCCTAAATCAGTATTAGCAAAATCTGCATTTACCTCCATTTATTGCTAAACTATGTGGTAAATAATGTGCTTCTGTTTTCTTTTGAGACTCTGAAATTAAGCCTATTTATGTAAGGTTTTAAAGTAATTATAGGTGCATAATTCTGCAACATATGACAACAAAATCTCTCCTAACCAGAGCTTATGGTGAAATAGAAGTTTTATTCAAGCCAACATGAGCCATTACAGGAATTTCAGTTGAACAGAGGTTGGACTAAAAATATGTAAAAGACTGTTTTTATCCCTGCCTTGCAAAGTGGTTTTATGAATATGGATACCTTTATTTAATCAGTTCAAGTGTATACTGGGAACACAAAACACTAGGTAATTTTAAAAACAAAATATTGTAAATGCTGCACTGATGAGTTGATTTACTTAAAGGCAAGATCTCACGTGCTTGTAGAGATGGTAGTTCTAACAGTGAGGCCATGATAGACATTACAGGTTTCAAGGTCAGGACACAATATCATTTCAAGATTTACTGTTGTTAACTAGGACTTGTAAAAGGAAAAAAATCGTAATGTATGCAATGCCTTCATTTTTTTTTCTGCTAATTCATTGTTTTTATTAAACATGTTAAAAGTAATACTTTATTTTAAGGTTGATTAAAAATCAAACTTTGTTCTTAATTGCAAAGAAACTAGGAGTTTTGTTTTCATCTGTTTATTGAATTAATGTTGATTTTCTTTTTGGAAGGAGGGCTTGTGAAAAAGAGATACTCCTATGCAGAACAGGAGTGGAGGATGTTTTTAGATTTCTTTGTAATTTTCAGGAGGACTGGGAAGTAAAATTATATACCCTAGAGAGAATATATTTGCAGCAAGTAAATCCTGATTCAAGCCTTAACAACAAGGCAGCTGATACTAGCTATTGTAGACAGAATAACTCCATGTGACTGTAGTGATACAAATTTTATTTCAGGAGCACTTAAGAAGCATATGCTAATGTTTTGAAAGGGAGAATGGTTTTAAAATGTCCTCTGAAATGAGAATCTATGCAATTGTTGAAAACGACTGTGTATTAGCAGCATTTCTTAACTTATATCTCGTCAAGGGCAAATGAGACAATACTTCTACTCTGTAAAGACAAGATACAGATGGCTGGAAAGAAATTCAAATAAACAAAGTGCTTTAGGTCTGGCTATCATTGCATCCTGCGGCTATCTTTTCCCTGTATCCTTCCCTCTACTGACTTTGAATGCAGGTACATCTTGTTGCACAGACCATTTAATCTGCTACAGGGGTTGTCAAATACTGAGGATGTAATGTTTCATTTGCAGAATATAAACAAATGTGCTTCAGTTTAGAGATTCAGATGAGCACAGAAGTATTTTGCTGTTCCTTTGGGCAGGAGGAGCTTGTAAGAATTAGGCCTTTTGGATCCTAATTGTTCAAGACCCACAATTCAAATAGGACAGCATCTGTTGGTTCAATCCTGCTTTTCTTAGAAGAAATTTTGTGCAAGTGCTGCTATTTGCAATTAAATTGCTGTCTTTTGAGGGCGATTTCTTCTACAAATGAAATTGTATCTCAAGGCTGTAACATCAAGAACGTAGAAAGGAGTCTAGTGGCAGAACTGCAGAAAGTATTCCTGTCATTTAGGAGTATGAGAAAATACCTTTAGGTTGTCATGAGCTATGATTTCATTCCAGAGAGTAAGTTTTGAAAAGTGGTGGACATAAGTTTGAGAAGTTGTGTACATGTTAGCCATCACATAATACCAACAGGAGGGTAAACAGCGTGATTGTATTGAGTTGTATGTTGAAGGAAAATATTTACTGTGGTAATCATTAACAGGAATCACAATTATTATCTAGGCTTTATCATAGTATCTCGTGGTTACCTGACATTCATATATGCAGAAAAACTAAATGGCTGAATGTTCCTTAAAATTTCTGGTTTTGGGGGTTTTTTTTGGGTTGTTTTTTTTTGTTGTTGTTTTTTTTTTTTCTTCTCTAGTTGCTCAGTTCATTATCTGTATAAGTAGTTCAAACTTTGGAAACAAAACAAAAACCACACCCACACAAAAAAACCCCCAACCAAGCAACCAACCAAAAAAAACCAGAAAGACCCAAACTACACTAAAAAACCTGAAACCCAAAAAATCTAGCAACATTTCAGGACAGGATGTTGGAATTAAAAGTTGAAGTGAAAGAAAGAACCTTGAGCTTTTTATTTCTTTAGAATTCCTTGGTTTTCACTGTTTTCTTCTGAAGGTGCATTCTTGGATGGAGACAGGTTCAAAACTTCAAATTTCTAGTAGCATATCAGTGAAAGTCTAAGACTGGTATTAAAATAAACTTTTTTACTAATGATGCTACTATTGGCACGTGGCATAGTTTTATATTGTGGAACGGCTGTTTTGTAAGAGTTTTGTCAACAGTAGGATGAGCAAAAACTGAATTTGTGAGTGGGTAGAAGCTTAGTGCCTGTCTTCTATGAAGAAAAGTAACAGCAGATGTCATATGAGCCAGTGGGTGAGGAGGGCAGGTGGGGTGGATAAAGGCTGCAGGTTTGTATTTTTCAGTCACCCTTTTTGTTCAGTTGATATATGATGTATGTATGTGTATATACATGCACACACATGCACAGATTATGTGTCTATTTTAGTGAAGCTTTAGAAAAACAAATATGCAAGTTTAAGTGGCCAAATTGAGACTTCTCAGTAAAGTCCAGCCGGCCAAAGCTGTCTGGTGCTTTAGGCGCTGCTATGTGATGTTTAATTCTGGGCATCAAAATTGCTGGATTATTTTGATTTGCAAGCTTATCAAAATGATTGTGGAGCTTCTACTGATCTTTCGTCTTTATTTATGAAGAATATCTTAATTGTAGTGTTGCTGTCATATGAGCATTGTTAAATCAACTTAGCTTTTATTCATTGTTGTAGTCTTTCATGTAATGATCGTTTTCCTTCCTCCCTCAGCTTCCCACCTTTATAAAGATCACAGGAGAGAGATCTTTATGAAACTATATTTAGTGATTGTGCTATTAATGCACTTTTCTGTCAAGGCTACTGGCATATTGATGATGACCCCCTTATTTAATAGTGATTATAATTGATTTCTCATAACTCTTCATTCCAGGCAATGATTAAGGAATGATCTATGGCCAGCTCCTTCTCAAGGTGAGAGTTTTTATCAGACAGTGTAAGATTTGAATAGAACTGGAGGTTTTTTATTGCTATGAAAACCCTTATGAGTATTGAAAAAAAAAAGTAAAATGTGATTATTTTAAATGACTCTACTGACAAAACATATAACAATGAATGTTACTGCTTGTATTATTGTATTAACCCTAAATGCCAGACTAGGCTAATGAAGTAGAAGCCTTGCAGTCTGGCTCCTCTTTGGCATTGTTTATTTCCTATTACTTCATAGTTTCCTTACTCTTAATAAGGCCACACTCATCACTGATCAGATGTTCTCCTCTCCAAAGAGAGGACGCTTGAGAGAGAAAGGAAAACACCAGAAAGACTGGGCTAACTGTGTTGGGGACTTTCTCCCTGAGAACTTCAAAGTACTTTGATATACTCTCACTTCTGAAATGGTGCGTGTTGGCAGGCTAACATGCTTTTCAGCATTGGGCGCAGTCGGATAAAAATAAATATCTTTGGATGAGTGGCCTAAGGAGGAAATACCCCTTAGTCCTATGGCAATTATTCATCAACGTATGGTTTGAAATAGACCTGGTCTTGGTTTACTTTGTTCTTGTTTCTTAGGTCTTGCAGGCAGTCATACGCGTAGTTTTTCTTTCATTGTCAATTAAAAGACTTGATAGAGCTGGAAGTTCCTCCAGTCTGGGTATTCCAGATTCAGTGCTGGCACTGTGAAGCAGTGTACTGCAAATGAGATAATAAATGGGGAATCAAACATTCGAAGAAGGATCAAAAACCATACAGGAAATGCAGAACAGGAGGAAAAACACAGAATTTTGATCTGTTCTCTTGCCCCATCACCTTCTGCCACCCCTAATCCAGCTTGCTAGGATTTCTTTACTTTTTATTACTTTTTTTTTTCCATTTTATTTTTCTTTATCCTACAGCTTGGCTAAATCTCACTTTCTCTCTTGTTTCAGCCCCGCCTTCTCTAGTCTGTTGCTGTTTGCTATTTCTTCCTTCTCACAGTTGGTTCTTATCGATATTCTGATCCCATCTTCCCACAGCGAGATCTACTTGACATGGCTACTTACAGCAGACTTTCACTTGTAAACGTACAAAATCTAATTGTTTTTCTTGTTTGCTATGCTGCCCTTGGAGCAGTAATGCTGTCTAGCTTTTAAGCTTAATGCCACGGTGTATCTGACAACATAAATGAGAAGGAACGGTATAAAATCTGAGGGGTTTGTTGAAAATTTAGTATGCATTTGTAAAACTTTGAAGTGAAAGAGTTTCTCCTATAATTTAGTCTTAGGAAATAGTAAAATAATTCTGCTTCCTGTCTTTTTTTTTTTTCTTGTACTCTTTTTTTAAGGCGAGTGGGGAAAGCTCTGCAGCATAGAGAAGAAACTCAAAATTTGTTCATTAAAAATTCATTGGCAGTATGTTGAGGAAGCAGTAAGTTGGTTTTTTTCACGTTCAGTTTTCCCCACTTTTTTCTTCTTTTTTTTTTTTTTAACAGAAAGTATGTGAAATGCAGAAAGCAGTGCTGTCTGATCTGTTGACTTCAGTGGGAGTTACAGCAGAATCAGCACAGCTATACTGGAGGCCTGTCTAGTCTATGAAGAGCAGCACTTACAGCTGATTTTTATCTGTTCTTCATAGCTGATTTAACTTTTGGTCTCAAACATGTGTCTCTCCTTCCTTCCCCCTTGTATGTTTGCCCTTCTCAAAGGGAGGCCGGTGCTGTGGTCTCACACTGCTGCTGCGGTGCTTTGTGCAGCTTCGTCACACCACAGGCTTGGAACAGGGCAAAGCTCTCGCCAGCAAGGAGTCCAGAACTGGCTGCTTCAGCTTTCATAGAGAGCAGCCTATAACCCATCTGTCAAGTCAGGGCTTTATTTAACACAGCATACGTAAGATCTTAGTAGCCTGTGCCATAGTTATCTAAGGAATTACCATATCAATGAGCAGTTTACTATGTCAGATGACCAGTATCTGCAGTAGTCTTGTTTGCTGCAATTCAAGCAGATTCAAAGATCTGATGATTTTTATTGTGCAGTGAGTGCTGATCCTTTTTAACTATCCATTTGTTCATCAGTTTGCTTGTTTTCCAACTTTATTAAATATATGAATATTCATAGCCATGAAGCAAAAAGAAAAAAATCATTATTCAGTATTGTTTCGTACACATACTCATACATTTGTGTTTCATCACAAAATCATCACCTTTAGCATGTTCTCATTTTGTCATGCATGTATTTTTTTCTGTATGCTTTTTCAGTACTGGAGATTTGATGATAAGACAGATATCTGTGCAGCTGAAAGCAAGGCTTGGACATAGCAGTTATCTGTCTCAGCCCTCATGATTTCAATTGCCGTGGTGTCTCAGCATGAGTCTGTGAAAGATCTAATTTGGTCCTTTGCAGAAACTGGCAACTTTATGCAAGATCTTATATAGGGTGATAAAAATTTAATTCCCAGACACTTTAAGACCATACAAGAATTTGGGTATTGAACATCTGTGTTTTATTTTGTAATTCTTGTGGGTTTGGTTATTTTTTGTTGTTTTTTGTTTGGTTGGTTTATTTTGGGATTTTTTTGTTTGTTTTTAAATCATTGTGGAAGTGTTGCTACAAGAAGAGGCTTGGTAACTCTTGTCTGTTTTTTGTAACTGCAGCTAGCAGGTGGTACTGGAAGAGGCAGCCTGTAGAAAGCTGTATGAAGCATCAAGGCCTCAGTTACCTATAAAGAGGAATAATTGTAACCTCTCTTTTTCCAGAAAGACCTGAACTTGCAGCCTGCTGAAAGAAAAATGTGTTTTATTGGGTGTTGTCCTAGGGTAGAATGATAAGACTGAGGGGGGTATGGGATGGGACATGACACAATTAAAAGCTTGTCCTCTCCCCTCTTCGCTTATCAGAGATGATAATGTGTGAGATTTATACGTAAAAAACCTTCTAATCTCTTGCACTTCAGTTAATGGATCACTGGGATTTCAGCATCTTGAATGCAGGGTCCCAAGGCTGTAGCAAGAGCATGACACGAAGTTTTCTCTCCCAATGATGAGGAAATTATATCTGAACACGATCAGTATTGCCTCTGCCTAGGAAGGTAAGACTGCAGATCTAAAACATGTGAATGAGAAGTGAGGAATATGTGGAAGGATGTGATGGAGAGACTGTCAGGGAGAATACACACCCATCTTCTGCATCATCTGTGTTTATGTATGTATTTGCCTATTTTAAAAGTCTGCCTTTAGCTTCGTTTGTTCCTTTGACAGGCCCAAAATGGTCTATAGACTACAATGGCTTGTAGCTCTCCCAGTTAGTAGTTCTGAGTGTATGGAAATTACAGTGCTTGAGGAATTACATGGGGAAGGGATCTGTTGGAATTACGAGTGGAACCATTATAAACAAGCCTTCATTTTACCCTTATTTTGTAAGTTACTTGTACCAAACAAACATTATTTGAAAATAATCTTTTATAGGAAAAGATTTAAGTACAAGTGCAAATTCTAAGTGTACAAAATCTCAAACAAAAACGTGTAGAGCCATGAATTTTTAAAAAATATTAACAAAGTGTGTCATCGGAACATTCAGTTACTTATCATGATTCATATAAGCACTGTCCAATTCATAAATAGGACTTTCGTATCAAAATTTAAATTTTACTTTTTCCAAAAGCAGAGAATAATGCATATTGCTTTTTTCTCCTTGGTTTCTTTGCATATTTTTTTCCTTTATGCAGTGATAAAACTGGAGAATGCATATAGATGTTCAACAGTGGGAGGAGAACAGAAAGATCAGGTCCACCAGAGTGACCGTATCAGTGAGATGTGTATTTTTATTTCTGCTGTTCTTGAAAGGTTGAATGTTTTTTGCCAAGTATTTGAAGTAATTTGATACTTAAGACACAGTAAATCTATAGAATGCATTCAGAAACATACAGTCCACAACTGAACTTCCTGACCTGTTAAAGACTCTTTAAAATGTTAATTCCCAAGTTAAAATTGACTTCATTGGTGCAAAGAAGAGTAAATGTAAAACATTTCTCTGTCTTGGGTTAGTTTTGTGGTTTTTTGTTTGTTTTCAAATATGTTCTCCTAGTCTCACAGAAGTAATAGTTTAGTGTGAAAATTCAAGTTTTCAAGGCCCAGCTGTAAGAAAAAAAGTTAGCGTTTAAGGTGTTTGAAAATAATTTATCAGCACATGCATATCAAGGTCAACAGCAGGACATTGAAGAAAAAAGTGAAGATTCTGCAGAGGAGTATGATGTGTACCTTTCCAGAATTTGCAGAAGGGCTCAGTGGCAAATTCATTATTAGGGTGATTTTATGGAATCTTGAAGTTGTACAAGGCAGTTCACAATCTGAAACAAGAGTAGAATTTAGTCTGGATCTTCCTTATTCTTACTTTGGGCTATTTTTTCTGTGAAGCTGCAGACAGGAATAACGAGCTGCAAGAGGGAAGGACAAACCTTTGTCTCTGTTACTGTGTCCTTACTTTAGACATGTCTATATCTGAGACAATTATGTTGTAAGAGTTGTTTCTCCTTCTTGAGGAGAGTAGCGGTTTTTTATATATATAACAGGAGATGGAAACAAAGAGAGTACAGTGTTGCATTGTTGATAAATAACTTCTGGATAAGGTCTGTTGCCCCTAGTCCTAGTGACTTATTGGGATCACGTTTGCGTGTGGAGAGTGTATGGAGAGGATGCCATGGAGAAATTGTAGGGCAATCAAGCAAAAGAAACTCGGGAGCTGGAATGAAATGATGTGATGAATTTAAGCAGGAGGATGCTACTGAAGGTCTATGAAGGTTGCAGGATCAGGCTCTTTATTTGATCTTCATATCAACTGTAGTAGCCCCTGTTTAAACAAAGGGCATAGTAATGTTATTTGGATCGTTTGTTCAGCGCTTCATAAAATCTCTTTCTATTCTATTAGCATCGTGTCTGTTAAACAGACTGAAGACTGTGAGTTGTCTTTATAAATGAGCCTTTCCTTCTCAATCTCCTTAATAACTATGTGGTAGCTTGTTTCTATGGTAATGTTTGTAATGCTGCTTTTTCTTTTATTTTGGGTAAAATTCTGGAATGCTTGAATGGACAAACACTCTGAGAATCCCATATGAGCCTTTTCTGCCTGGAGATCCCAATATTTGAGTCCAAAGGATGAAATAAGAAGAGAAGGGAAGCCACTGTCATGCAAAATTATTGTTTGATAAAATGAACAAGAAGGTCAGATAAATTTACTCAAAGTGCTTGGAGAATAAATTGATCAAAGGGTGGCTTAGAGGATGACAATTTTTTCCTTCTTAATATAAAACTCTTTAGAAATGCATATCCGTCACTGATGTCACAACAGGATTTTTTCCTGTACCCTAGGAGGTACGAATTGAATCACCAGTTTGACACAGGGTGCAGATCAGGCAGAAAGTAGCCAGGGAGCTGTGGAAAATTTTGAAGCTAAAATTGGTTTGGAGGACAATATTGCTTTTTCTATTTACAGCCTGTACGGACCTTCAGAGGACAAGTTCTAGGGAATGGGTAGGGACAACTGCCTCTGCAGCCAGAGCTTGGATGTTACTATAGACAGCGTTAAGAGATTATTTCTGATGTACTTTTTGAATTTCCAGCTACCACCATGATGCAGAAGTCATTGCTTTAAAGAAAACAAAAAAAGAAAAATAGTAAAAAGGTAAACCTGGTCAAGGTAACCCACCTTTCCCCACTGCCATGCATTTGAGGTTAGCTTAATCCCTACACTTTACAGCTGGTTTTGTACAGCCCCAACATTCTGTACATTACTGTTCCGATATTAGGAAGTTGTTTTTTTTTCTTGGAGATATGGTGCACCTGTCAGAAGGGCTCAAGTTGTATATAAGGATTTGTATATACACATATGGTTTTTCAGGCCACATAATTTTTTATGTAGAAAATAAATCCTTAAGTAGGGATATTTTTTTTTTTCCTAAGCACATCAGGAAAGTTTTTATCCTGATTGTGATGTGGCATGTGGCACTTCAGAGAAACAGATTCCTTTTTAGAGGAAGCTGTGGTGGAGGCGGCAACCACTAAAAAGATGGGGTTTACTGTTAGAAATCTAGCTTCAGTGTTAAATTATGGAACAGATAACACTACTTGATAATAAATACATCTTAGTAGCTGTGCTTCTGGAGATTTTGCAAACATTGAGAGTCAGTTTCATGATAAAACACAAATAAAAGACTTAAGCTTCTGCTGCCTCATTTTCACTAGCACTCAGTGTTTGTATTATATGGCAAATTCATGAGATGGTGATACAAACTGAAACATGTGACATTTGCATTTGCACACCATATACACGCTAAAGCTGTCCTTACTGTTATTGTAAATTGTGGTCTGCTTTTGAGAAGCCCTTTCATCTAGCCAGGAAACTTTATATTACTTGTCACTAATATTCAAAGGATGACACTGTAAAAAGGAAAGAAGCTTCCTACTACAGACCAGTACATGGATTTGATTTTGCAAGAGGCTTTTATATGGATGTGTAGTTCTTGTTCATTAACCTTATTGGGGCTACTCTTCTAAGTTAGTAAGATCTCTTTTTTTTTTTTTTTCTTCCTGGTAAGGATATGTGGGGAGGGGAGAGGGGTGTGCAGATTAAGCATATATACATGGGTGTGTGTTTTTGTTTTGGTTTGGTTTTTTCCTTAGACTTGTGCCCTAAGGGAAAATCAAAACAATTTTTTTGGACAGTTTTCTTAATAATTTTTCAAAATAGCCTTCCTTTGGTAGGGAAGTGCAGGAATTTACTTACTACTCAATATTAGCTTAGAAAGAGTTAACATTAAAAACTGTATAGATAATAAATAATATTCACACCATTCTGTGAGCATCTAATTCAGTGAACACTAGGTGGCTGGAAAAGGTGATTTCTGATGAGTTCTAAATTGTTTTTATTCTGCATCAAGATAAAATAAGCCTTTAATTTTATTTATCTGTCAGTGTAAAGGCAGATAGTAAAATCCACAGAAAGTCAACAAGCCCACTGATTGAGACATATGCTCCAAATGTTAGACATTCTGGTTCTGATTCCTGCCAGGACGCATGGTCAGGTCATAACCTGACTGCTGGGTTGCTGGTTATTTTGTGCTTTGACTATTGACTAGAAATTCCCTTTGAGCCTCAAAAATTTTGCAGATAAAAGTGATATCCATAAAAACCCAACGACAACAACAAAACCTTCATGGAAGCAACATCATTAGAAAATGACACAATACTGCTAGTGTCCCAGTGAAGCTTGTTCAGGTGAATATAAAAGATGAAAAAAAAACACCTTTAAGTAATTTTAATATTACAATAATTTAGTTTTGTTTTAAGTAAATGCATTTTGAATTATGACAGGGAAGCAAGGCACCTAAAATCAGAAAAACACACAGTGCCAGACAAACCTGAGAGATACTCATTCTGTAGTCCCCCAATTTCACCCTGCATGCATGAGGAATTACAGGATAATTCATCTCAGATAGAAAACTTTAAAATAAATTATGACTCTCTCAGTCTTAAGAATTGATAGTGTCACCTGATCTGTAGATCAGGTGTGGTGTAAGCCATGGCAAGGTGAGCTCCCCCAGGAGGAGATGGGATGGGGAAGGTTATCTCTGCTAATTCACTTATGGACTTGTGTTGCTACCAGCCTCTGTAAGGGTTCTTATTAACACCAGCTGTCTTGGTTGTTCTGTAATAGCCTTTTAGGACCTTGGTTTGAAAATGCTTATTGGGTTCACTTAGGCCACAGAACAGCATTTGGTAAGTCCTGTTTGTCACTCTTGGTCTGGGTTGGATTAGAGGTTGCTTTTAAAACGGGATGGCTCCAGCAATGCAATGGAACCCCCTTGAGTCCCCCATGTGCTCCTTGCTTTGTACTGAAACAAGTTCAGGTAAGAGGCCTGAAACTATGAGTTAAAAGTGTTGTGTTATGGCAATAGAGCCTATGGAAAATTTTAAATATTTACTCTTGTTTATGCATTATCCGAGTTTACTTAGAGTCTGATGTCTAATTAATACTGCACTTCATAAGAGTTTGTGTTGTTCTTCATCAGCATTCAATACATTTTTAAAGTCCTTTCTATTTGGTAATAATGAGCCAGTAAAACTTATATTGGATTAAGAAAAGATGGAAACCCCGCAAGAGCTCCCTATGCAGCTTAATCAGTAAAATTCTAGTCACAAAACTCCACTGTTTCAGTTCAGATAACTGGCACTGCCTCGCAGACTGCCTTGGGTGCTAAATCTGATTGATTTTGTTTCCTTCATGTCATGCCCAACAGTTACACACTCTAAAACTTTAACTAATGGTGTACCAGAGAAGAAATCATACGCACTTCTGAAACAGCTGGTGATGTAATCTTTCAGGTAACTCAACCAATTAATTGAGTTATCACAATCTCTTTTTACCAAAGGTAACTGTCAAAGTCTACTTATGCTTGGAAATTTATTGGAAAAACACAGGCTTTTAAAGTTACGGGCCATTATTAGGGTTACTTGTCTTACAAACTTATCCAAAAGATTCCTGGGTTTGATATTGCAAGATTTAAAGCTGAGGTACATGTTACAGTAGATCTTCACTTGGTATCAACTGTCAAAGTCCCATTAGTTTATATGGACTATGGCGATTCGCATCGGTGGAGGGTCTGCTGCACACGACTCAAGATCACTCAGTGAAGAAAGGTACTGGGGAATTAGAGGGGGGAGAAGAAAAACCTCAATAGCTAAACAGCATTTGAAGTGGGTAGCTCTGGGTAAATTCTGCTTTCTGCGGTCACAAAAAATTCCAGCCATTGTGAATTTACTAACGTGGGTGAAGAAAGGAGGATTTGGCTTTCTGTTACTTTGGAAGAATACTATTATCTGCGTTAGCTGAAGACTCCCCAAGTGAGAAGGCAAGCCATCTTCTCTTTCATGCCTTCTTTCTGTACTGTAGTTAAAAACAAAGCAAAACTTAAAAGCAGATATTAGGAATGTAGTGTGCTTCACATGAAGTTCTTCAGAACAACTTGGATGGTTTTTGGTTCCACCTGGTAACAAGGTGGAACAGCTGGAGCATCCTGCTGCCCTGTTGTACCAAGTGAAAACAGTGACCTGAGATTTAACATTTGCAACTAGTGGAAACTGTTGAATAGCACACAGTAAAGTTATCCATTAGTTCGTATTGGGAAAGTTAGGTTAACAAAGTGAAGTAAAACCAGTACAAACTCAGTTTTATGGAATCTCTTGATATTTGAAGTATTCGCAACATTTATTCTAAAGGTTCCGGAAGACTGATTGTGATTAACTCCAGAGTTAGTTTTATTTTATAAAAATAATACAGTTGTGATAGGAAGCTTAAATCAATATTGACTTACAGGAAGGTGCCTCTTAGAGAAGGTATTTTAAACCTGCAGGTAAAAAGGTAAATACCTAATTTACTAGTTCTTTGTTGCAATTTATAGGCCTCTGAGTTGAACCGTGTGAATATTCCCTGCTAGAATCACCATATTGTGATGTTACTACTTTCAAGTAGGTATTTTCTCCCTGTTATTCCAGATCTTTTTAGTATGTGGCACACAGTGGAACTACCGTTTTAGCAGTATATTTTGTTTTTCCCATGGTGTTGGGTACTGTAGGGGTACAGTATATTTCAGTCAATCTGTGTAAGTATTAGTAAGCAAAGAAATTTCAGTTTTGTCCTTGCCTCATGGGTCAAGCAGTATTGGCAAGGTATTTCTTGTTGCAGTCTATAAATACCCCCTAATCTGTATGTCCTGTTTGCGTCATTGTGCTTGTGTCACCTTTACTTTCCAATGTGAGTTCATGCATGCTATATATAGTGTTTGCAATGCAGGCAGTAAAAATGCTAGATGTGGCAAGTGCAAAGTTATTTTTAAACGTTGTGAACATAGATAGCATTGACTCCTGAAGATTATGGAAATAAGGGCTTTTCAGGAGAGAAAAAAACAAAAGAGATTTTTACCAATTCTAAGTCAACTTTTAGTTCTTTAAATCCAGGCTTCTACTACTGCTGCTGAATGTTTGTAGAGATGATTGTAATGGTAGTGCCAAACTGGTGCAAAACATTGTATTTCTGGCAGAAATAGTTTACCAGCGGTGCAAGGTATCTTGGGAAGCCTATCTGTGAATCCTTTTGGTTGTGTCTAGTCTATTCATGGCTCTTACCTGTGCAACGTAATAAAGCTGAAAAAAGATCTCGTGTAAGAGAATGTCCAAACCCTACATAACAGTATGGCTCCAGCACCATAAAACTAACAAAAAAGAAAACCAAAACCTTTTCCTGAATGTTTGCAAAGAAGTAAGCAATAATGGAGTAACTTCTTTTTATTTGTCATGGGAATTTTTATGTGCAGTTATTCTAGAGACAATTTCTATAGGGTTTTCAGGAGCTTAAGTTATTATTCTAGTTTTAAGTGTGATTGAGATTTTTGAGTATTCTCAAAAGTTTGAGAATAAAAAAAAATAAAAGTTTCAGTTTGTTCTTGCCAGTAAAACTAAATAAGAAATATTATTAAGTTAACACAGTGATATCTAGCCCTTTGGCAGGTAATAGGGGTGTCTCTTGTAGGGATGTAGAGTCTGCACATCCTAGACCTTCACATCACATGACTCAAATATACATTATCTACTCATGCTGGTTTATTTGTCCACTCATGCTGGACATCAGAACTGTAACTCCTGTCAATAAATTATGTGCAAAGTTCATTCTCATTAGATGGTTCGTTGTGTTTGTGTATGTGGTGACAACTACTGCTTGTGTTTGGTTGCCAAACATGTACTTCTGGTCATTGAAATAAGTAGCCCAGATGCTCTTGGGGACTATTAGAAACAAAAGCATTTCAATTCCCTGATCTGAATTTGTGTTTTTCAAGTCCTGCCAATATAGCCCATGGTAGTTATAACAATTCACTTTTTGAAAAATATATCAGTTCAGAATGAATAAGAAAAGAGAGTAACCTTTTTCATAAGTCCTTAAGCTTTGTCAGATAAATAAATTCCCTACATTATTGGAAAAATAAAGGTAACACTGTGCAAGAACTGTTTTCAAATTCTGCCTGTTATAGTAGAAATGTCATAGCTTTATATGGTTTCTGTTTTAGAATATGGAGTTGTTTGTATGTAGCTCAATAGGGTTCAAACCTGGAGCTTCTATTCTGCAGAAACTCCAGTGTTTCACTTGCTTTCTTCTTATTGTTTGGAATTGGAGAAAAATATTCTTCCCACAAGAAAATATCTGAACTACTGTTCTGAAAAAATGGAACATCTTTTCATGCCAACCTTATTGGAGTATTTCTTTCTGATGTGGTTGAAATATTGTGTTTTGTTCTTGTAAATGTTGACCAATTTCATAATAAATATCATTATAATACATAATCTGCCTGACCTCTTAGAGGAAGGGGACCAGCAAGCTGGGCAGAGGACATGCTGGGCAGCCAGCCTGACAGCTTTGCTGCCAGCCTGGCTGGTTGGTAGGCAGGCTTCCAAGCTGATCTGCCAGCCCTCTAGCTAGCCTGCCTGGTTTCCATCAGAAGTTTTAGTGGAATAAACATTCCAGTAGAACGTTTTGATCCAGAAAATCAGCAGTTTCTGATGGAAAATTGTTCATCAGAAGAGTTTTAGTCTGCTCTATTAAGAACATAAGTCTCTGAAATTGTTAGTCTTGAATAGAAGTGTTGCCAAACAATTGAATGTAATAGCCTTCACTGCCTGGAAGGCTCATTCACTCTGTCTCTGTAATAGCTCTTGGTTTTCTTTTAACACCCCCTGGAAAGGAGTAAAAGTTAATTAAAGTGGGTATTTTTCTGTGTTTGCAGTCTGTTGCCATTGAAACAAGTGTGGAAAGGGTTCCACGAAACAGAGTTCAGTGTTAGCTGAACTTAAAGGTGTCAAGAAAGCAGCTGTATGTTGCAGTCTGAACTATCAGCCTAATTGGTTTGGAGGATGAAAAAATATTGTACTTTGCTTAAAAATAGAAAGTTGGAATATTATTTCATTGATGGTCCTAACATTTTCAGTCACAATTTATATAAGCTATCAGACTAATTAGAATTTTGTTCAGGTCTGGGTATTGCTCCCTCTGTTAGAACCCTTCGCTGTTTGGATGAGTGCAAGGGAAGTGTCAGGATGAACCAAGAAGTATCACTTTTTTAGGATACATCCAAACAGATGTGTCAGATGATGAAAAAACCCCCTAATTTCCTGAATATTTAGCTTTAAAGGGATGGTATTTTTGCACATATTAGCTTTTGTGTCCTGCCAAGGTCTGTTGCAGCCTGAAGTTATTCCTGTGCATGAGCACTGGCCTGTGGTCCCTTGCAGTCCTGCTGGGAACCTTGAAGCACAGGCAAATGAGGTGTGTGCTAAAGGATGTATTGGATGTAGCTAAAGATGCGTAAGATGCACGTCAAAGCATCCATAAGCTGCTCTTTTGTAGTATCAGTTCTGGGGCTGCAATGCAGCCCAAATTTGGTGCTTTACTAGGTGGCTGTTGGCAACAGCAAGCTCAGGCATCTTTCTTTTTACCAGTGGCTTCTGCCTGTCATTGAATCACCGTTTTTCTGCCAAAGTCTGTTTTGTTTTCTTGTCATTTTTTTCTCTTCTCTTTCATTTGTGCTGTTGTGGTCCCATCTGTTTTCCAGGTGTGAAAGATCCATTTTTGATCACTTACATTGATAACAATGCCAGATTTACATTAACTGAAGTTTTTTTCATGCAGAGAAAATTTGCATAATAATACTTTAAACCAAATTTTAGTCTGATAAAACTGATTTAACAGAATTGAAGCCTAGACTCAGAACAGTATGCTGGGTTATGATAATTTTTCTGTTGTGACCTTTCCTGTTATGAATCACATTCAGAAAATAGGCCTACAAAGAGCAGTAATAATACTGGTGAGGGAGTGATAATACGTACCTGTGTGATCTTTGTATTATACTGTTGGAGATGTTCATGTTTAAGTGCTATTCTGAAGTATGGATTAGGACATCAACCACTTAAGGTCTTATTCTTAAAACTGTCTGACAGGTTTGGGGTGTAGAAAATGCCTTAACAGACTTTCACAGTATGCCAGAGCACTCTTAGACAATGAAACCTCTTTCCCCTCCTTATATAATCTTCTCCTTCACAAATTTTGATGTGGGGCTTTGATTAGGTTAAAAAAAAAATAAAGTACTTAATTTTCAATATTTTAAAAATCTCTTCAGTTTTCAGTGAAGAAAATACCCTGATCTGATCAGCATATCTGAGACTGAAGATTAATTCAATCAGACCTGGTTTTCACAGTAAAAAATCCTACTGCCTTTCCTTCAACATATCCTCCGACTAATCAGAACCTGGGAAGTTTGCCTCTTGAAGAAAAGGGTATATAATAGGAACTCAAACTCATCAGTACTAAACTGTAGTACACAGTAGATGGTGTCAGTCAGGCAAAGTAGAAGGGCTGAGGAGGATGAGGGTCAATGTGTTTTTACACTAAAAATCTCCGCCAGTCATCTGGGTGCAGAAGGATACTGAAGTCTACTGAGGAGCAGGTGCTGGGATAGCAATGCAAGCCTGGTTTATGGGATTAAACTTTTTTTCTTTCCTAGTGTCTCAGATTTCCTGTGGAAAAATTCAGCCCAGTATTCTTCGTCTGCAATTTGAAATAAAGATTTGGGTCTTTGACAGAAAACAATTATTGTTTAAGTTATGTAAATAGTAAGATTCTAGACAATGTCCAAGGGGCTCTGAAGGAGTATCTGCTAGTATTAAAATGACAAGATGTATCAGTAAAATAGGTAGATACACCAGTATCTAAAAGCTGTTATTTTTCCCCAGAATGTCATCTTCCAAATTGTTTATGAAAAATCCAATTATATAACTGAAACCTCTTTGTAAGTAAAGATTTCAGCATAATAAAGAGCCTCTTTATAACAATAGAGGTGATGGACTAGATACTTCATGATGTCTTATTATGCTGTTACAGCAGCTTAGTTTTATCAGAATTTGACAGTTATCTAAGTTATATTTTGCCTTGTTTGTTCCCCCCTTTTTTTAGGTGGCTGTTGGCTCAAAATGAAAAAGTGAAGAAAAATAAGCCAAAAGGGCTGTAAATTAGTGTGACTTTTAAGAGATTTTACTTACACAAATAAGTGTGTAATAATATTTTTTTCTTGCGTATGGTTTTATGTAATTTGGGAGGGACAATTGAATGGGAATGGCAAGCACTGTTTTGCTCCACAGTTCAGATGCTGAGGTAGGAGGAGGAGGTGGGAATTCCTCCAGTAAGCCAGATGCCTACTTTTAGAAGTAGAAACTTTCATAAGATGTATTGACATTTCAATTATTACACAGTTGTGCTCTCTTAATGTACCAAACAGCAGATATTATTTATAAACCTTCTAATGGAAATAACTGTAGCCCCTTTATTACTTCAGTGAGGTCTTAAAATGTTGTTGATGAGTAGTGTGATGTTTCTACATAATAATGCCATTGAAAATTACTGCTTTTGTGTATATTTTTGAGGATGCATTTATTTGACATTGTTACAGTCATTGAACATTTTTTATAAGTTTAGTGTAGGAACAGTAGCTAATGGGAAAGTTTTAAGCCTTATTGACATAAGAATTAAACTGTTAAAAACTAATATGTATAACTAAAACTCACACCCACATTGTTCATCTGCCATTTAATTGTAATAAAATTCATAATTAGAATAATTGCAATTCCTGTCATATGAAGAACTCGACGGAAAGGTTTCTCACTGAAAGGAATATTGAATGAATGAAAAAAACCCGAGGCGTCTTCAAGAGTATCTGTGGCTGGAGTATTTGTTATGTCAATATTAACATTCTGTAACTAGAGGAAAAAATGGCTTGATGTTTAATGACATGGTTTAGGGAAAGATAACGTTTAAGCTCTGTTCATATTCAGGTTTCACACCACTTGATAGGCCAGTCAAATGGCCAATCCAATGATTTTTTTCATATGGCCACTTCGGAGATCTGACATCACTGAGGTCAAGCGAGCAAGTTTATTCTTGACAAGAGGAGTTAGTTGTATCAGTAGTATCTTCTGTTGGAGCTATCTACTCTTGAAAGGAAGAGACCAGCAAAGCGTGAATGGAAGAATTGTTATGAAGTTGAATATCTAAATTTATAGCTAAAGGAGATGTTAAAAGTATTCTTGGAGGTTTTCAGGATCAGCATTTGCTTGTTTGTATATTTCTGCGTGTTTATCTACATGCTTATTAGCTGGTAGAAGCTTTTATAGGGTCTGACTTCTTTTGAGGTGTTTAGCAGATCAAAGACTCTTCTGAACTTGTCTGTATCAGTTTAAGGAATGAATGTGCCCTTAGTGTGAGCAATTGTAATCTAGTTTAGGATGACTTGGTAATGAAGAAATGCAGTTTAGGATGTTTTCAGGAAACAATAAGGTTCTTAGCAGATATTGTTTTCACATACTGCATTTATTTATACTTCATTAGTAATAGTAAAAAAAATTGAAAATAATAGTTTAAAGGATACATTAGAACTTTCACATCCTGTGTCGGCATGATCATATATCTAGAGGTCTCACTCTTTTTGATCCAGATGGTTCCAGATTGCTTCTGTCCTTGTTTTCTGTAGTACTTACGTTTTGTTGATAAATATGTAGTTATATTTTAATAAGTAATGGCATATTATTTGTTTGTTAAATGGCTGGTCTGCTTTTGTGGAAGTGCAGTAAAATGCATTAATTCACCATAGGATATCACATCCTATGATACAATACTGTGTGGCATAGTAACATTTTAGTGCACTGAGACAAGGAGGAGGAGGAGGACAAAGAAAGGATAAAACCAGGATCCCCCTTTCCCCTCCCCCATGCTAGAATATTGTTGTCCACAAAATGTAGTGGAAAAATCCTGGAATTTACAGCATCTCTTTAACAAATGTGTTAGAAGCTTAGTATATGCTGTGGCACACAGCACTCAAAAAAGCTCGACAAAGATACAGTGGCATCAAATAAGGCATTTTTGGCCTTTTGGGCTGTAACAGAGGATTAGCAAAATTAAAGATCGCACGTACAGGGTACTATTCCTACATGGTAGACCGTTTAATGAAAGACTACTAGGAGCATGGAAAAATTCAAGGTGAGCAAAGTTAAAAGTAAGGCTGGCTTATATTTGATTCCCAGGCGGTTCTGCTAAGAAGTTTCTCTAGAAAAGTGAATTTCAATCAAATCTCTTGAGATAATCCCCAAGGCTACAGTTTTGCACAAACTTGAGTTACTTGATATTGTGAATTTGGAATGGATCCCAAACAAAGGATTATCCACTAATATCCTTTTCTGTTAAGATGCGTACAGAGTGATCAGACTACATGTAGAGGGGCAGCATGTTTCCAGAATACCCCCCCTTCACCATGCTTTATAACTGACTTTTCCTCGTTATTTTAAGTTCCATGTTGCTGCGTGTCTGAACTTACCAACACACTGTTTAATACTTTCCAGCCATAACCAAAAACACACAACTGCCTTTTCTTCTGCAAATTACAGAAAATAAACTAATATCAAGAAAGCAAATAATTGCAACCATGATGCTGTTTGTTTTACTTCAAAACTAGGTGATAAAATTTGAATTTACCTCTCATCCTAATAATATTTAGAAAAATTTCCGGAGCTGCTAAGATAAAATAATGCATACTGTTATACTGTCAAATGATCCAGGTCTGGAATAACTTCAGACTGTGTTTATCTAAGTTAGAAATTAATAAAAACTGCAAGAAAAAAGGCAGAATGCTGGCCTCGTAGTTTGTCATTCAGTAGAGTATAATTAATTCAGCTGTTATCTAGATTGACCTGGTTAGTATGAAAAAAGCAACTAGAATTAAAAAGAGTATTAAGAACAGTATTTAGCTATGTTCAAGTCGGCATAAAGCTACTGTCTGTTCCAAGAGCTTTCTGAAGATTCTTAACTGTGCTAAGTTGTCCCCATGAAAACACTTATTGAAAGTAAAAGCAGTTGGATGTGTGTGTGGCTACATCGTTTGAAGTGAAAGAAAAGAGCCAAAGAAATAATTGACTCTTTAACTTTTTTTTTTTCCAAAAGTAAACTTTGCTTTAGATGTATTTGTGGAGAGTTTTACACCATTGGATGTATTGTGAAACCCAGTCAATGAACAGTTGTTGAAATAAAGTTTAGGTCTTTAGTATCTTCAGTCAGGCCTTCTGCATAGTGTACAGGGCTTGTGTCCTTGCCTAAATTTTGTGCGCTCACCCAGAGTAGCGAATGAGCTATTATTCTTTAAATTGTCATCTCTGTTTAATCACATGATTCTGTCAGATCTGTCTTAGGGTTGCCAGTATGAAAGTGTGACTTTAGGATACGTTAAACCTCTGCTGTCTCATCATTGTAAAAAGAACACAAATGGACTTTTCTGTCTAAATCCCTGTTTGAATGTGGCTTTGATAAAATGTAAGTCAAATCCCAATTATACCAGGTGTTGGTTTGAAAAAATCAGCTACTCACTAGCTAAGTCTTATTGCTATTTCTGTGCTGGTTTCTTATTATGTGTATGTAGATTAATCACATATCAAAGTAACGCTGAGCTTCACACAGCTCTGTAGAAAGCAGTGAGATGTTTACTTCTGGTTTACAGCTGAGGTTAAAATCTTGCAGACAGAAGATGCCCATCGCTTCTCTTCTGACCTGATCTTTGGTGTGTTCATATGCAGTAAGAATTCTTACAAAATGTAACTTTGATTAACAGATCCAAAGGACAGCACAGCTACATATTAGGTACCATAAATTATGCAGAGAAAAAAGGAAAGAAAGGAAATACTTTAAGTCAGAGCTGAAATTGCTTGTACAAGTCCCACACTGCTTTCAATCAACTTATAAAGCAAAATGTCTTCCTAAACTTTAGTTTGCAGCTCATCTAAGAAACAGCATCCTTCACACAGTGGAGCATACCATGATCAAATTTTCTCTCCTTGGTCATCCCCTTGCATCATTTCTTCCCCTGTGGATTTTTTCTATTTACACCTCATGGCAACTTTTTCCTTTTCCTTCTTCTCAATTGCATTTCTTATTTGATGACAGGTACACTGAATTGGCACCAGCAGGCTCTATCAAATCACTGTGTTTAATAAAACTATTTTTACCATCCCCCACCTAAAACCCCTACTCTATCACCAACGAACCTGCACCAAACAAAAGCTTTGTTTGAGTTGTCAAAGAAGGAGGAAAATTTGCAAGGAATAAATACCTGAGATTGCCTGGTTAGTGGAACTTAGTTAATTAACCGAAGTGAAATTACACGTGTTGCTAATGAGACAAAAATAGCCAAACAAATTATTTCTGTGAAATGTAATTTGAAAATAATTAGCAAAAGATAAACATTTAGTTCAGTGACCACATTTGGCCTCTAGTCAGCTGTGATGCTCTTTAGCATGTGGGACTTTTTGATGTGTAAATGAAATTAGAAAATGCAGCTTTGTAGCAATGTGACATGGTCTTTTATAAGTCGTTGTAAGCTCTGAGAGAAAAAGAGTGAAAAAAAAATCCAAAGTTCTGTATGGGCTGTATCACTGTTGAATAAAAGGGAGGGTTCTGCAGTACAGCCATGAGAGTAAGAGTTTATTGAGCACTATATAGATATAGAAAGATAGATAGACATATAAAATGCATGTTTATAAAAAAAAGGAGGGAAAAGTATGTACGTTATTTTGCAAAGATTCCTTTGATCTCTATAGCAAAAATACTTATATAGCTACATGTTTGTGAATTTGCCTCTTGTGGAGAAATGAAATCTAAATATATTGAAATTAATGTAATTCAAAAACATCAATTGAAAACAACTATGGCAGAATAGGTGCTCTGTATTTGGAGTCTGGAGTCAAATTTCTGTAGTATTAAATCAAAGGTGTTTAGTGAGGAAAGTTTCAAATTGGCACACTGGAGTTTGAGTCATTAGGCAAGTTCTACAGAGAAGATTAATATGAGATAGGATTCAGCTTAAGTTTCTTTCATTATGTTTGTAACAGAGGGTAAATTGTAGGTACTGTATGGTAGGAGGCCTTGCCAGGAACAGAACCAACAAAAAAACCCCGTATTTTTAAATTTTCATTGAAACGGTCCCTCTATATTGAATGTGGGTTCTTCAGGTAAATGAACTGTACCTGTACACAAACTGCTTTAAAAGCTGTTTTGTTAGAAGACTTCAAAAGCACCAAGTTACTAAGTTTTGTTAGAGTGCAAGGTGCTTTTCTTTTTTGTCATCCAAAGCAGAAATTCTCTATTAGATGGGAAAGAGCATCTTTTAATTTATCCCTAGTGACCTCATTATTTATGTTAGTCTTCATTTTCAGCTATAAAATTTAAGCCACTTGTTATGTTTGTTTTCAAGGAATCAGTTTTAAGCCTTATAGTGGGAGGGGAAAATAAACCCCAAACCAACCCACCTTTTATCACAACTTCTGTGGCCTACGTAGTGAAGTGGTTTCTAGACTTGGCGTCACTGCAATTTTCTTGTTGGCAGCTACTGAATTTTTCATCTTATTCTGAAGATCTTTGGTCTTACTGAAGTCCCAGGTCTGTGGGCAGCCTAACAAAGCAGTCATAAGAATAACACATTTCCTTTATTTTCTTTGTTTCTTTATTTTACTGCTTTTCTGCTTTGGAGGTGGAGTGGCTGTGAAGACAGCTGACTTGGTTAGAATAACTTTGGATCTTCCTTGCTTCACGTGTGTCCTCCACACACAGCTCCCAGCACGCACCCCTTCTAGGCGCCCTGCGACACCCAGCGATGCCAACAGCCTGTAATCATGGGATTGTGTCATTATTCGTTGACGGTTGAAATGTTACCAGCTATGTCTCTTGTATCACAAGGCAAATGAAGTTTGGCCCTTGAGCAGAATTGACAACTGTTTGACTGTTAAGACTTAAAAAGCCAAAGCCCGTGTCTTTAATGATGTTCTCTGAGTACAAAAAGGCAAAGTGAAGTGGAGGTTGTAGAGGTGACACGTTATTCCCCATTCTTTTCATTGTGCGAACCATGAAGGCTAAAGTTTATTATAGTCTGGCTGGTTGTTTTGAGTTTGGTTTGGGTTTTTTCAATAGGCAGTTAGTCAGCTCTCTGATGGATTAGCATCCTTTGAAAGCTTAGGTCTCTGATGACAGATGCCTGTATCTAGCCACCTGTAGTTAAAGTCATTATATTGTTTAATTTGTTACCGCTGTGCTGTAAAGCAGGCTTTAGTGCATCCAGCTGAGGGCATCATTTGCTCAATCTATATTTGCAATCTATGTATTTCTTCTCATAGGGCTATTTTTCTTCATTAGGAAATGGACTCTAATCCTCTAACACAGACTGAGTTTATTGTTCACACAGCATGTCTCAATGAAATATGTGGGACTGTTCCTGAAAGAGCTATTGAGAGGCACTTGGGTTGTAGGATCTGTCTGTGGGTACTTGTGGGCAAAGTACTTGTTCTTCAGTTGCCTGGCAAAGCTCCCTTCCAATTCAGTAGGGACAGGCTCTGTCCATTGAAATCTCCTCTCCTGTAAAGAGTCTCAGCAAATCTTCTGCCACCTAGAAATGTCCCCAAAGCCTTCCTGTTGCCTAAAAGGAAAGTCCAGGTCCATGAGGAATGCATGTGGTTATGTCCTCTGTGAGGACAGGCAGCCAGGTAGTCTTCTCTGGCAAGCAGTATCAATGTCACAATATAAAACTAAAGTTTTCTGATTACAACCTGATGTTTCTGCACTAGACAAAATCCAACACATTTTGCAGACCACTTTGCCAACCAGTTCATGATTTACTGAATTGCAGACCAATAATTTATTCAAAATAATTATTTCTCCTTTTCAATAAAATTTTTCTCCATCATTTACCATAAGTAAAATGTTTGATCAGTTTCTGAAAATTGTTTTCAAATATGCCTATCACAGAAATTGCATTTTTGTAACTCTGAAAACCCCACATTTGTCCATGTAGACTCTTTAATGTATTTATCTGATGTCACATGTGATGGACTGGTCAAGCAGTCAGGAAGTCTATGCGTGCATCTTGATTTCTCTGCCCAGCCTGAGCAGCCTTTGCTGGGGAAGAGGAGTTACTGAAATCATCAGCTGGCTTTTATTCTGCTCCCAAACTGTACTTGTGAACTGGTTCACTGACACATTACTCCGAACACCAATTTATTAAGTTCCTTGAAGGATCAGACCTATTAGATAAACAGGCCTTTCAAAGCGAATAGGTCAGTAAATAGTCAGCAAGTAAATTCCTTACGTATTACAAGGTTGAATGCACGTCTTGGTAGGCCTGGGATGAAAGCAGACTCTTTTCAAACAAACAAACAAAAAAACCACAGAAGGGCAGATAATCATACTGTCACACCACAGGGAAATTCAGACCTATTTGTGTGTGTGATTAAATTGAGGTGCTGGACTGAAAGATAACAATTGGAATGAGACCACTGACATGGTGTTGTTAAGGCTGCAATGTTTTAGTGTTGGTTTAGGTGAGGTGTGCCTGAGGCAGCCTGCGGCGTGGCACCGAGGGAGCCAGACCCAGGGGTGGAGAGAGCATGTACCAAGCACCAAAACAACAGTTAAACACTTTTCTCCCCCCCTCAAAGAATGCGTAAGCAAAGAGAGCAGATTGAGTGACTGAATGTTAACAAAACAAAGCCCTTAAAAATAATTGCATTTTTCAAATTGTGATTCATTTCAATTTCATGAGTCTCAAAACACCACTTCTCAAGTGATTAATGTTTTCTCCATTGATTGCAACTGTGCTTGAGTGAAGGTCTTTCTTCATAGTTTTAAACAAAGAAATGTTTTAAGGGTCATTAGATTAATGGTCTGACGTTGAGGAGCCTTTCCATAGCTATACAGGGAAGCGGGTAGATTGTAGAAGCAAGCTGTATCTTTAAATGATCCAAAAACTATAATCCACTTTTCGACATATAACCTATTCTCATGTGATACTGGTTTAAAGTATTTTTTTTCCACTGTTAATGCCTTGCAGTCCTATTAGTGGTTTTTTTTATCTCCTAGATTTTTCTTCCCTCCTTCACACTCTTTGCTTGTGAGGTTTTCACCTCATCACTGTATTTGAGTAAACAGAGTATAAGGGGATAATAAGGATGTCAGCTTCAAAAAAAGTGTGAATTCCTTCCCTCATGAACACTGGGGGAGTTAGCAATAGAATTTGACTCACATTGTCTAAATGTAAGGAAATTACGTAGTTTACAAGAAAAAAGACCTTTAACCCCACCCTGAAAACCCATTATATTTTTAAGACTATTATTTGTATACAAAGTTTATTCAGGTACTCAACTTTAAAATATTTTTGCACGCATTTTTTATTCATGCATTTTGTTGAAGAGCATTGTCAGCTATTGAAATATTGTGCTTTAATGAAAAAAAAAGAGTCTGAAAAATGTGGAATAAACATAATCAAGAAAAACAAGTCCTTTTTCCTTTACCAGAATTTAAAAAAACTGAAAACTCAGACTGATGTTTGAATTTTGGTTTTATGCAATAATTCTAGTTTGGACTTCAGTACTCTTGAGCCTACTAGATCTCTGACTGTGTCTTGAATTCAACATGTGAACTGAAACAGTGAAAGCTATTGTTTTACTGCAGTTAGCAACCACGCTCAGCAGAGATGGCAACATGCTGAAAAATTGAGAATTTAACCTTCAAATGAAAAATGTATAGGCCTTGTACTTTATAATAATCAGCTTACACAGTCATACATGACTTCAGAGATAATTTGATTTTTCTACTGTTTTACTCCTGTCCAATTAAAAAAAGAAAGCCATTTTTTTTTGCATAGGCCACTAACACGTAGTATTAATTCAGTGTCTTATTTGAATAGCAGGATTTTTAAGGATCCTTGTTTCTGTTTGCTAAGTGGATGTGTAACAAAATTAACAGCAAAGTCTCTGCAGTTTTTAGAACAAAAGCTAATCAGTACTCCCATAAAAGTTTTAAATTTTTATATTCTTTAATTTTGCATATTGTTAGCTACAAGCTGATCCCTAATGTTTGTTTTATTTTCATCTGTCAGAAGCAGTGCCAGAATATATTTTGTCTGACTTAAGTTGGTGCAATTAATCCTTAGCTAGAACAATCTCTGACAGTTTGTTGTTTGATTAAAGAATCTGATCCGATAGTGCATATACCACACCAAAAAGACATTAACTGTTATCTACATATTTTAATCTGTTCAAGTAAAATCCATTGACATATTTTTTTAAATGTGTACTGTGTGTGGAAGAGGGGAATGAATAATAGAATATCTAAACACAAAAACATAAGTTTAGTGTAATGGCATTTGCTTTAACTCCTTTTTAGTTTATTTGTATATGTTTGTGACTTAAAAAATCAAAACAAACAACCCCTCCAATCACCTACCAAAAAACAAATTACATTTGTTTTAAGAAAATTTTACGTTCTTTGATATTAATAGGTCAATAACATTTACATTTATGGAATTAAATTGCAAAATAATGTATATTGATCTTTATTGACCCCTGAATCAGGCTGTTATAAAAATCCTTGTCATAGCTCTAAAAATAGAAATTGTGATAATTTTTTCAGTGTATATCTTCTTGTTCGTAGAAGTAGGGCCATTTTTAAAGGAAAATAATACATCTTTTGGAGAACTTTCATAAAATTTATAAGCTGTTCACATTTGTTATTTTTCTCACAGCTGTGAGGTGTGAAATTTGCATTCTTCATTAGGGTCTACTTTTGATCTGTAATCTTTAGGTGCTTATAAACTGTAAGAAAAATTACACTAAACAAATGTCAGTCTTCTCCTACTTTCTTCTTCAATAACAGGAGGCATTTTGCAAAGCCTATATTTCATAGGTTTTCTATCAAAGCTGGCTCAAAGTCAGAATTTCCATCCATGTTGATTCCAGTCCTAATATTTTTGAAATGTACATTGAAGCTGCGAGATAGGCTCTAGATGGAGCACTAGAGAAGTACTATGGACTGATAAGCATAACTTCTGTCGGTAGAGTTCATCTAAAGAATAAAATCACTCAGCAGATGAATAAATTTGGTCTGTTAAGACAAGGTCCACATCTCTTGGGGAAATTCTTGTCTATTATTTGCTGGAGTTGCATGAAGATGTCAATACAGTATAAGAATAAAAAGGATTCATTTTACATATAATATATTTGCATTTTAAAGAAGTTCTTGAGAACATTTCACACTAAAGGCTAAAAGGAAAAAAAAAATCAGTTGTCCTTAAGAGAAAGAGAGATCTTAATAGTCACTTCTTGGTTCAGGAAGAGTCAGTCTTCTGCTGCTAGAGATGGGTGCTGATTTCATGCAAGATGATGACCACTGAAATCTCCAGTTTTGCAGGTAATATGAAATTCCTTTGAGCCATCAAGTGCTGTGTTATTGGGAAGAAACTCCAGAGGACTTCACAGAACTGAGCAGGCAAAAAGGTAGTGGATGAACTTCAGTGTATATGAGTTTGGGTAATGCATCTAGAGGGAAATATTCTAAATTATTCTTACTTGATGCTGAACAATTACAGCTTAGAAAGACGTATTGAAGTCACTGACAGTTTACTGAAATCATGGGGTCAATATTCAGTGGCAGCCAAAAAATGCTGAGTAAATGTCTTGCATCATCAGGAAGGGGAGGAATAAGACAGACGGCACAATTTTGCCATTGTGTAAATCTTTCAGTGTGTTCACATCTTGTGTACTGTGTGTTTTTTTCTTTTTTCAAAATCTACATTGTTATTGAAATCACGACATTTAGGAATGCAGTGTTCCTTTCTGTATGTACCCTTTGCATAATTTGACACTTTTCGTGAGAGCAGGGTCCCTTTAATGGGGCACTGTCATCCATGTGTTTCTTCTTTCAAGTCCTGGTGGATCTGTGTTAACACTGTGCTTGTGAACGTTGTATGTTGTGAAAGCAGTAGCGACAGCATTTATGCAATGTGCCTGTATTTATTTGCAGGCTTTAGACATCTTTGGTATATGCATGCAATTTTGAGGAATCAGACAATTGCAGATAGGTTAATCGTGTTTCAAGGTATTTTGCACAATCTGTTTCAGAGTTATGAACAAGTAAGTAAAATGTTATAATAGTGAATAAACCTATATATTTTTCTGAATCCCCAACACTAAAATGGCTTTTTCAATTAATTTCAAATTACACTGTTCTCCACTCAGGTAACTGTGGGCCTAGGGCTAAATATTCAAAATGTCAGGGTACTGGGAGAACCCCAGTCCTAATTTGAAATAATGTTGTTAGGTGCAGTGAAGTTGCAATGATAAAAATTTGTTCAGAATTTATCTCATCCCATGGATATTGTTTGTTTTTCTTCTTTACACTGCACGTATACTGGAAAGACCAGCGATGTGAGTTTGCACTGATTTCATTAGCCTTTTTTCAAATCAAAAAGAGCTGTCTTTTTCATCTCTTGACAGAGTGATTGTTAACTATAGGGGAATTGTCTCAAACAGTAGGTCAATTAATTACTGAATTTTTAAGCTCCCCCTTGTAAAACACCAATTAATTTAACTGCATTTTGGTGAATTTTTTCCACTAGGCTTACCCATTTGAAATCACTGTAACTCTAGGTAGATAACACTGCTTTATTATGTGTATCAGCTTTTCAGAAGATCATATTTTCTTCCTTAATGAACGCTGGGACTGAGTTTGTTTCTAATTATCTGTGGCACCTTTCTATTATTAACAGAATGTGAAAGCAGCAAGTGTGGAGTATGTGAAGTGAATGGGGACTATCGACCTCCTAAAAGTGGATATTAAATAGAAAGGATCTCAAAGCCCAAGTTTTGTATGACAAGATAAAAATTATAAACATTTGCAGTTCAAAAACTGTGTGGCTCCAGGGCCTTTCACAGTTTTCTTATTCCTTCTTCCTTTAAGCTTCCATTTTTTTCCCTTTCATTCCAAATGAGGAGAGTTGACCATTATTCAGTGCAGTCCCTGTGTACAATGCGTACTTGTTGAACAAGGCAGAATTTACAGCACTCTGGGAATTTTTTTGGTCAGGAAGATAAAAAAAAAATCATTGTTGTTCTTTCATAGTTCAGTATTTTTTGTCCTTGGATGACATTGTTTCTAATGACATGTATAATGGTTGGTACATGTAGGACTAGACAGTTTTAACTAGTTGTAATTTGCTGCAAAGTTACTGTATGGTTGGTAGGAAGATAAAGATCTTTAAGATACTACTGGTGAATTCTGACTGTTAAGCAGACAGATTCCAGCGACTCAGTCTCAGATGGATTGGTTAAAATAACTTGCACGAGAAAATTTCCATCCCAAGGTCTTAAGCAGCACATCATATCCAAAATCTTTCCTGAAATGGTTGGAAGATTTGGACAAAGTACGAAGAATAGGGAGTTAATTTGAGTAGGCTGTTACGTTTGGAGTATTTACTCTTGTAAATGGCTGACTCATTAGCATCTCAAATGATATATCAAAGCATGGTTCAGACTGAAAACAGAATAAATACAACATTATCCTTTTGTATTGCCAAATGTAGGGCACCAAATGTTTGCTTATGTGGTCTAGCAAGATCAGTGGTGTAGCTCTTTTGACTACAGTGGAATTATACTTGGGATGAGCCTGGCCCCATGACCCTAATCAAACTGAATAAGATGAAAGGTCTGGAAAAAAGAGCTCAATCTCTTTTAAAAGAGATCTTTATAAAGTATTATGGGATTAGGCCTTTAAGGAAAGGAAAAAAAAATATATAGTGGCATTTTAATCAGGCACATCGTGTGCCATGTAAAGGAGACGTACAACATTAATTTAATGGAAGGATTTTCATAGGCTTGTGGTATGGCTAAGGAATGAAATATGTCACATAAATGTAAAGTATAATGTGATTTCTAGTATAAGATAATTTGATGCCTTGACTTTGCATATCAGTTGTATTTTTCTGCGTTCCCAGTGATTGTACAGATTTTTAATGGCAATGAAATCTCTGCAACATACTACTCTTATGCAATGTTGTATTTTAGAGGTCACACTAAACATGTTAAGTACAGTCTGGCTTTACATTTATTAGAAGGCCATGCCTGCTAAATAAATGATTTCTGCACTCCCTCCGTTGCTTAATACAGTGGCTGCTTTGTTTCCCCCACAGATTAGTGATGTCATGTTCCATGTCCATCTCAGTGAGATTAGCAGTGAATACCCTGTTTTACACTTGAGGGATTCCTACTGATTTAATCCACATGTCAGAAGGCTAGAGGTATTTTTCTGAATATGGAGCAGTTAGGGGAATAACCTAAGGGCAGCGGATTTTTTATTCCCTGAATTTATACGCCTCGATTTTTCCCTTCGGTATTAGGTATCTATTGTTAGAAGTCCCCATAGAAGTGTCTGTTTTCAATTTCTTGGACATATGCAGCTGACACACCAGACTTCTTTTTTCCTTGTTTTTATGCACGGCCATCTTAAGAAATAGCAGTATTGGGAACAAGTGATGATTTGGTTTGATAAGTCCCACATAATTAAATCAGGGATTCAATTTTGATGCTGGTCAGTCCTTTCATTATGTCATTGTTCTTTTGTGACATTGGCCTTTTATTCTTTTTCACTTGGAAATGCCAAAATAACAACGAATGTTTTTCTGATAAACGATCATCACAGAAGAATGCAGAACAAATGACTTGTATGCTGCTTTTCCTTTTGAAGCTGGTGGTGATGCGGCAGGTTGAGTTGTTACATTAAATACTTCACACTGGTTGTTGCCATTAGAAAATCTGTGGAGAAGACCTACCCATCCCCATCTTCCTCCTCAACCCGCTGCCCCTCCCAGAGAGGCACTGCTCCTTGTGCTGGGATCAGGTCCTCTTGTATCTGCCTGTTTTGCCAGACTGAACATGCCTGTTCAGGTGCTCTAACAGAGGAAGCATTTACAGGACACTTGAGCTTGGCATGCTGTATGCCAACAATGGTGTTTTCTGGCCCCTGTTAACAAAGCAGGTGCCAGCACAGTTTAGCCTTATAGCAATTACAAATTTTGAGAAGTTGCTTTGTGACCTCAAGCTACTCTGAAATGCTGCAGGTCAAATACTGAAGTACAAAAAAGAAGAAAAAGGGGAGCTTGGCCTTGGATAAGACAGAGAGGATAGCATGGTGGCCAAAATGATGTTTCTACTACTGATTCTCATGCAAAAAATGTTGCCTGGATAGCTTTTAGTGATAAAGGTGTCCCAAAGTAGAGTTAACTATGTATTTCTAGTCCCCCATTTCTTGGTGGTTTTTATTTTACTGTGCAAAGGTAGCAGAAGAGAAAAAGTCTGTTTACAATGCATATTTAACTGTAATTCAGTTCTGTGTGTATAGTATGTCTTGATGGAGTGTTTTTCTGTTCTTTAGCTTCTGTGCAGTAACTCCCTTGGCTGGTTATCTGCTTGCTTAGAGTGTTTGGGAATTCAAATAAATTATACTCAGACCAAACTTTTGGGTACTTAAGATATGGAGGAAGAAGAAGAAGGTGACAGTGTGTATTGATGTGCCAGAGAGTGGATAGGAAGGAAAGGAAAATAAGGGAATAAGCATGGATAAAGGAAAAGTAATGCAGTAAGATATTTTTTATTTCCAGGCAATGGGAATTGCTCTTGCTTAGAACATGGGAAGGACCAGTATTTCCAAGAGCAGTAATACTGATGGGTCTCCTCTATTCTATATGCATCATTTCATGTCATTTATTATTATAATCAGCATCTGCTACAGGGTTTATTATTAGCCTTGCTAGGGATCAGCAAAGTGTTGAAAACGAATCTCCTATTTTTCTGGCACACCAAGAAGAGCTCTAGGGGGAGTAAAGCAGCCGCTAAAGGTATTCTATCATCATTTCGTTCATTTGCAGGCAGACGTATACATAAGCACTCATGGAAGTCTTATATCTGGTGCCTTAATATCACTTTTCCTAAAGGAAACTGGAGATTTTCATCTTGTAAGCTTTTAGCTGACAAGACTCAGTGGACAGTGCAAATGATATACTCCGCAAAAGACTTCACCTTTCAAGTCATTGGGATGTGCAGAGCTACAGACCACTTTAGGTAGTATTTAAGAAGTCAAGATTTGATGTGAGTCTCCAAATGATAGCAACACTTTGATTAAGGCAAAAACATAAAGGAAATAGATAAGAGAGGGAAATTAATATAAATCAAGCATGCTAGGTTCATCCTAATTATAATAAGCCACAGCTGGAAATGACTAGCAGAAGATGTGGGGAGTAGTACTGGATCAAGGCCAGAATGAGGAAAGGAATGGCAGGTTATCCATTAAGCTGAACATGTGGGTGTCATACAGTGCTGTTTTAGTAAATAATTAAGTGGATTTGCTTAATTCAGCTGCCCATGTACTTTGGGTCCAGAACATGGCCAGTTATTTCTAAAGAAGTGTTATCAAAAGCATAGGTAAGCTTGAGAGCTTCCTCTGTCCCTGGATTTACCTATTTTATTGATTGTGCTATCACTAGAAACAACTTTCTGTTCTTATGCCTGGAATAATGTCCTTTCAAATGGCAATACATCCATTTGACTAAAGCTCATGCTGTTGGGGAAGAAAACAGCAACTGAAGTCCCTTTAACTTTCCTTAGCTAAATCTCCACCTCTGTAGTGTTCCTGACTAATGAGTAGTATTAAGATGGACTTGTAAGAGCCGTGTTCATTTGGGTGGTCCTGCATGAGTGTATTTCAGAGTTTGAGAGTACTCAAGCATATAAAATCCAAGGCTTTGGGTGGTGTGAGACAGAAGCAGTGTATCTGGCAGGAGACTAGTGAATGTTTTGGGAATGTGTAGGTGAAGGTGTTTGGAAGAGAGTTAAGTTGCAGCATATGGTAGTGCAGTGGTCCCTGGATGTCAGCAGGCATGGCGATGTTTAGGCTGTACGGCTGGAGGTGTGGTGGAGCACTGGGATGAATGCATGGGGTGGGTGATTGGAAGTGTGCTTGCCTCTTGCTGGGTGTGGCAGGGGTCCCACGGTGGACAGACACTCATCTGAATCCTACCCCGATTATGGTGGTATTGGGGTTTGGGCTGTGTGGCAGGCAGATCCACTGTGCTGGTTTTGGTTGAGGTGGAGTTAATTTTCTTCACAGTAGCTGCTACAGGGCTGTGTTTTGGATTTGTGCTGAAAACAGTGTTGATAACACCAGGACGTTTAGGTTACTGCTCAGCAGGGCTCACACAGAGTCAAGGCCTTTCCTGCTTCTCACCACATCCCACCAGCGAGCAGACTGGGAGTGCACACGAAGTTGGGAGGGGACACAGCTGGGACAGCTGACCCCAGCTGACCAAAGGGATATTCCATACCATGTGATGTCATGCTCAGCATATAAAGCTGTGAGAAGAAGGAAGGGGGGGGCATGTGGAGTTATGGCATTTGTCTTCCCAAGTAATCATTAGGCGTGATGGAGCCCTGCTTTCCTGGAGATGACTGAACACCTACCTGCTGATGGGAAGCTGTGGTGAATTAATTCCTTGTTTTGCTTTGCTTGTGTGCACGGCTTTTGCTTTACCTATTAAACTGTCTTTATGTCAACCTGTGGGTTTTCTCACTTTTACTCTGATCTTCTTCCCCATCTCACGGGGTGAGGAGTGAGCAAGTGGCTGTCTGGTGCTGAGCTGCCCACTGGGGTTAAACCACAATGTCCAGACACTACCTGGCAGAAGTCTGGGGCTCTCCCTGGGGTGGCCTGTGGTCAGCATGGTCAACTTAGGGATGTTTGGTTCACTGCTGATGCAGGTGTGTGGCCAGAAACCATGTGGACTTCAGGATCCTCCAGAGGCCATGGCATGGAGATGCTGATACACCTGCCTGGGGCTTAAGGAACTTGAAAAACTGGAAAACAGGCAAAGAGACTGCAGCATGAGGAGCCCTCAGAGCCTAAGTGCAGACAGGGAAGCGTGTACAGAGACTTGCCATGGCCGTAAGGAGCTGGAACTAGCTGTGATTTTAACAACCGATTGTACTGAACCGCCTCCGGCACAACCCTGACCCCTATCAATATTTATTGTCTTTAGATGCTCTTTCCAGCACAGTGGTGCATTTCTTCAAGATGTTGATTGTTATTTACAGTGATGGTCACCATGTGCTGGATATTTTCAGACCACTTGAAGAAGAAACTTTCCACTCGCATGACCATCAAAGATCAGCAGACCAGTTAGGGAAAGATAGCAAACAGTTTTATGAATAGCAAATGGGATTGCTTTATAATTGTAATTTAAGTATCAGTAGGGGGTATGGGACATGAGGTGGAATGGGAAAAGTTGTACCATACCTGGTGACCGGACACAGGGCAGTGACTGGAAAAATTTAAGTGTGAGGACAACAATAGAGTGATAAAGCTTGGATTACTGAAAGTACCTGCCAAAATGCTTTTTCATTGGGCAGATTGCCATTCTTATTTTTATTTTATAGTTTTGAGAAACTGAAAAATGATTTTGTTTAACGTTGAACAAGGGAGATTAAATGGAAATATTTCTTGGAATTTTTCTGCTGTTTATTTAAATAAAATTATTTCAATATATATACCTGAATTTAATTTAATTTTGAATTAAATATTAGTTTCAAGGAGTTGAAAAAGTTCGACATTTTTGAGAAGATTGGATGTATTTTCTTATGGTTTTTGCCCAAGTAGTTTTTGTTGAAAAAGTATATTTACACATTGTGACTATCTGTTCATATTTAGTAAGCTCTTATCTTTACAAAATATTAAAATACTGCTTGGTAACTTTAAAATAATGTAGATATTGGTTTTATTTAAGTCACTGAAGGAATAGAAGCTCAGTAAATAGTGTGGTAAGATTACCTTTGAGGAGAGGGAAAAGAGAAATATAATGTGGGATCACATTATAAAGTTTCTGGAGGATGTTGGCTTTTGAATCCTATTCCTAGTTTAAGCAGAAGTGTTGAAAGGCAGCCATGTGTTCAGATAGCTGTTATATGAATTGTTCTTAAGGCTAGTAATTTTTTCCATGGGTAAGGCTTCCCAGATTTTCCTTTAAGCCATCTGTTGAGGAAAGAGAGCATTAGATTGTCAGACTTTGTTTTCAAAGCTCAGTAAAATATTAGCAATTTAACCCTTGCGTTACTTAATTTGAGAGGGGACTTTAAGTGAAGGCTATTAATTTTACTTTTTTTTTTTTTTCTTCAAATGAAGAAACAGAGGAGAAATGTTGGGTAACTCAGTCTATAGTAAAGCTAAGACTGGAATATGGCAATTCTGGGCTTCTGGTCTTGTAACAATGAAAATTTCTTTTATATGTATGGGTAACATGTTGCTGTGAAAATCTTGATTAAAAAAAGTTCTAGAGGACCATTCAAGATGCTGATCTTGTCTTTCTTGAGCCAAAGATGACAATGAATAGAAAGAATTGTTGTTTCACTTGGTGAGTTTGAGAGAGTGATCTCTAGCTGCTGGAGTAACTGTGGCTTCCTCTTCTGCTACACCTGACACTATCCCAATACGATGGGGACTTGTCTGTGTTTCCTAGCAGGATGTTTCTTTGTCATTCTTTTGTTTGCTGAGAACTCAACCATATTGAGATCAAGTAGTGAATCAAGTTCTCAAGGCACGGGCTTGCCATTGACTTTACAAATAACTGATAGTAATTTATAAAGATTTAGTGGTATATCTGAAGTTAAGTAAAACTTAAATTCCTTAAATCCTTTTATAATGTAGAATCTTCTTTATAAGATTGTAAATAATGACTTAGAGGAATGATTGGGATCCTGAAGACATTGGGGAGGGTACAGCCAATAACTTCATATGTATTAAGTAGGTAGTGTATCTGGTGGACAGCTAGAGAAAGATTATTTGTCTCAGGTAGGACTGATTGTTCCTCCAGATGTTACCCTGCGAAGCAGCCCTTTCAATGGAATCCCATTGAAAGCAGAAGGAAGTTCTGCTTCTTGCAGTTCTCTTCTTTTGCTGCTATGGGCACACAGATTCTCAAAACCATCAAAAGAGATGGCATTCCTTTGTTACTCTTTCCCAGCTACAGTGTATGGGAAGAAGAGGATGCTCGGAACTCAGTTTGTGGTCAGATTAGTCTCTATCTTGTTCCTGGTAGCTGGGAGGAATGCCTAGAAAGTAGTAGCTGTGGTTTGCAAAGCTCGGGAGGTAGCATTATGGAAAGATGAAAAGAGAGTTTATTCCCCTGATCATATAAATAATGTGACTGTGCCCTGCTATGATAGTTTAGATCTAATAAAACCTAAGTAATTGCTGACTGTTGGCCCATGTGCCCTCATACAAATTATTTTTACAGGAAAACAGTAGACACTTCATTCTACTGTCAAGAAAGAAATACAGTTTTGAGAAGGCAGTAGATGTAATAATTTTAAAATCACTTGTGACAGGTATGGGAGTGTATTGGATTGTTCCTTCTCCTAATAGGGTCCCTTTTCTTGGACCTAGCAGTGAATTTGAATTTGCCAGTAACAGTGTGACAACAGTACTTAGTTTCTGAATTGTTTCTTGGGTAATCTCAGGGAAACCCTTAAGCTGCAGTTGTAGTTGTAGCTTCAGCCAAATTATGTTAGTAAATACTTGACTTATGAACAGTCTACCCGTTATCTTGAGATGTGAGATGCAGGAAAACTAATAGGTACTGAGATTAAAACCCATCCTGTCCTCTCAGGGATGGCTCCCACAGGCTCAGGGATGCTAGAGTGGCCTGATTCCCTTACTGGGAGGACCTGAAAAGAGGGCTAGTAAATGATGACTTGCAGCATTTTTTATGGCCTATTGTACAAGAACAGTGTTCTGCGAATGTCCTTGGTTGTCATCAACTGTTGCAGAATGCTGTAAATCATCCTTATTTTACTGTATGAATTGTAAAAACTATCATACATTTCATAGGTATCTCAGGACAAGATAGTAAATTTCAAGGGTTTTTTTCCATCAATTTATAGCAAAGTCCAGAAAATAGCTTCTTTTGCAGTTGGAAAAAATAACTGTAGATATGAAGAGCAATATGTTGTCTTTGGTTTATGCACACAACTCCCTGTGACATCAAGGGCAATAGGTGGCCCATAGAGCAATTACTTAACAGAAAATGAAGGAAAATACGAAGAAATGTATACTAAGAGAAGCTGACTGTTGGAAGGGATGGAAATGAATAAGGTTATTTTCCAGTGGCATTTTGTTCTTGGTTTGTTGTTTACAGGAATAGCACAGGAAATTACAGCTGCCATCTTCTCTTCTAGTTATTGCCATGTCTTGTTTTGTTGATGGTTTCTCTATACATTTCATAATGATGGCGCATCACTGTCCATTTGCAAGTAGACTTACTTGTTTGGTACAATCAAAGAAGTAATCTCCAAAGCCAATTTTATATGTTAAAGGTTTTTTTAACTGATAAGAACAAGTGCATAAATCATCATCTTGCTCAAAATAGCTGCCAAATTCTTATGGGAACAGTCTTGGTATATATGAAAAGGGCAAAGAGAAGCTAAATGTTACTCTTAAGGCTGTGTGTATCCTAATTTAAAATTTGTTTAAATATTTCTGACCTGTTTGGGGATGTAATCTGGCCACAGTGGTGCAAGACAGAGGCAAATAAGATGTTATACCTTGAGCATTTTAGAGAACTAAAAATGTGTTCCTGGCCTCCCCTTCAAATTCTGATCCTACATAACTGATAAAATCTTTGGCTAGACTTCTGTGGGACTGGTATTTCTGTATAGGACCAGGTGCACTGTGAAATGCTCATTGACATTAACATGTTCTCATCCCTGAAATGAAAATGAACCTTGTTTTTAGCCCTCTTTACATGATCTCTTGCAATCTCTTGTTCTTAGGTTTATCAAATTGAAATGCCTTTCTAGGAATCATCTGTTATTTCTGAGAGAGGTTGGACAAACAGAAATGTCTGCAAAGGCTAAATATAATTTTGCTTCTACCTTGTTGTAGAGAGGGGAACAAAAAGATCAAAGAAAGTAAATGTTAGCCTTATTTTCTGTGGCAACTGAAATTAATTTTTGTATTTATTTTTTCCCACCTCTTGTCTCTCATGGAAACCATGAGCTTTACATTTCATGCACAGTCATGGAATATAATAGCATAATTTTCATGCAAGGACGTAGCGTTGCCAGCTGAAAGTAGTTAGCAGTTTGCATTACAAATATATCTTCTAATTTTCTTTCCTATAATTATAAAGCATCCTGTAATGACATTGAACTAAAAGATCTGCATCCTATGAATAGTTACTTACAAAAAAGAGAAGTTTTGTTATAGAGTTCTCAAGCACAATCCTGATAGTCTGTAGGTAGTAATGGAAAAGATCCCTAAACTGCAGTGCTTCTGAGGCTTTTGAAAGCTTCACTGCATAAAATTGCTGAATTTTTAGGGGTACTTCATTATGAAAGTACCAATTAAGAAAAATATACACGGCCAAAAGGTTAATAGGTTTTAAGGTATCTCGTGTATCTCCAGTACCTTACTCTTATTAGATCATTGTATTTAGCAGGTGAAGGCTGTAAGTCAACAATTCAATTAAAAATAAGACTGCAATAGAATAGGAAAATTTTCAGACCTTTTTAGACGGCTTTTCTTCAAGATGTATTTTATCTATTTGGCCAGTGGTTTCATTCGTCAGTGGAAATGATAATGGTTTTTGTCTTGCAATTTTTTTGCAGTTGAAACTTGTCTTCCCTTGTACCTACAGACATAAAAGACACCACAGAAGAGGTGCACTGTTTTTTCTTTCTGAATGGAAGCTGTTAAAATGTGCAACTCTATTAGGAGAGATTAATCTATGAAAACAATGAGGTGCTAGCGGAGGAGATGTCAGCAGATGTTAGCAGAGGAGAACCCTGAACCACATCCTCTGCTGAGACTTCTAAAACCATGCTGTTGTATTTTCAAATGGCTTTCTGTTAAAAAGTAGCGGGGGGGGGACACATTATGTAAAAAATAGGTTTTGTTTTTTTCTTTAAAGTGCACAAGTGCTAACATAATTACAAAGGGAAACAATAAGATTCTTAATATTCAGTGGCAACATGGAAAGAAAAAATGCAGAAGAGAACAGCAGCTGAGACAGTCTTTAATCAGGGTCCCTTACAAAGTCCCAGAAAAAGACACAAGAGGTCTGATGAGACACAGCTGCACTAATCCTTGTATTAAAAAAAAAAAAAAAAAATCAGAAAGAAGGGGATATGTTAATGAAAGATTGATAATGCAAGACACAGTTGGCTGGAGAAGATTAATGTATTATAACAACAACCACAACAAAGGATCCAGCAAGTATACACTGATTGTGCAACCACATCCTGCCATGGATTTTTAAATGCAGCATTGCACAAGCCCACACAGCTCCCTGTAGGAATTTTTGTGAAAGTATGAGGATGCGACATGCTTAGAGCTGGCCTGCCTGTGGTTACAGCCATCAGGCCACAAGGCTTGTCCTGCTCCTGGGATTGAATTTAATGCCTGTAGCACTGGCATGTTTTTTTTCCTGAAAACTCCAGTGTGGAGCAGGAAAACATTTTTGATAGAAAAGTAATCAAAACCAGTATATTCTTCTGAGACATTTTCAGTGAAGCAACTAGGCTTTTTCTCACCAATGAAATTCCTTTTCTGGAGAATGCTTACCCAGCTTTACCCTAGATATTCTTCTTTGGTTCATATGTAATACCTACTAAGCAGCTGAAATGTTAAAGAAAAAAAATCCGCATTCCTTCTTGTACATAGTTTGGGGTTCTTTCTTTCGTGATTCTGAGCAGTGCAGGGAGATATATAGCATATCACACACAAGCTGAACACATTCTTCTGTCAAGTTTTTAAATAACTTGGATTAAGTTCCAGACTGAAGTGTGAGAGACGCCATCGTGGCTTGAAGTATGCCCAATGCTTACATCTCTCCTTTGCTTCTTCACACGCTGCTGTTGGCATCGTGCCCCGCACCCCTGGCAGAGGTTGTTACCGAGCAATAGTTGAGGTCGTGCCTTGTGTTGTGTAAGAATTCCTCAAATGTAGATTCAGCAGTCTGAGCATGATGGATAGTGCTGCAGTATATTCTTACAGGGGTCGTTAGGACCATATACTTCTCTTCCACGTATTCATCTAATTTCTGCATCTCATGAGACCTGAGGGCAATCTGTGACCTATCTGCAAAACCCGGGCAAGCCTGGAACCTGACCACAACAATGCAAACTTCTACTCTCTTAAATTTTAAGTAATGTATCTTGCACATACTGAACACCTGCTTGCTTCTGCATTGCTGACCTTGCTCTATTTTGACTCTAATTTATAGTTTAATTTGCCTTTGACGTATTCCTTTTCCAACAACTTATTTTCATTCACTAAATATCCACTACCTTCTGGCAGCATTTCATTGGATCTGGGGATTAGTGTAGTTTCCTCTAACGCTTCCTTCATCTGCAGGACACAAATCACAGGCAATTGCAAATAGTTGGATCTTTTTTAAGGAAGACTCAGGAACTTAGTTCCTATTCATCTAGTTTTCCAAATAAAACACACTTTTCAAATTCCCATATGTTTCACGAGACACTTTCCATGTTCACCAAGAAATAGCTTAATGGAAAACAGAGGCAATTTTAGGCATTGGATTGATACACCGTAACTGACCTAAGATTTTCTGGCAAATATAAGGTGGTGGCGTTTGTTTAAAGCATGCATCAAGGAAGCATGTGATACTGGCACTTAATGCGTTTCTAACACTCTTCCCATTTCCAGAGCAGTTAGAAGCTGTCTAGAGAATTTCTGGCAAACTTTACTTGAAAACTGCCCATCTGGAGCAGCACTTTCCTAATTGACCAGATTAAGAAACCCCTGATTAGCTTCTCAGGGACACACAAAAGGAGTATACTGTACAATGTCTTGAGGCTAGACTGTGAGGATAGTGCCTGGAGTGCATTAACCCACCCTCCCAATTCTTTAATATATAGTCAAATCAGGAAATATTTAGAATTCTTTGTACCTCTTGCAATCCACTTACTGTAAATATAATGTTATTTGTGTTGCTGTTCTGAATAATTAATTTATTTTACAAAACATGCTTGTAAATTCACTTTGGCCTGTACATCAGGATGTTTAATTTTGTTGTCTGCTGAGTATTTTAATTTCTCTTAAAAAAAAAAAAAGAATATTGTCAGGTGCTCAGCTTTGAAATGCTCAATATTTAGAACTCTGTGGTAGTAAATTCCATTTATGCTGCAGTCGATTACCAATTTCCAACATTAAATATTAATTATAACTCTAGCTTATTTCTAACCTAGTAAAAGTAATTTCCAGACTTCTGTGATGGATAGCATTGTTTTTGCCAAAAATGTTTTATGCTATCTCTGTGGTATTTATCTCTGTATTGAAATTACAGTCGTCCTTGCAAAGTTGACCTCCCCAAGAAATGGTTTTACAAGATTTTTTTTGAAACACACTCAGGGCATCCATTTGGGTGGATTTTCTTAATTCTGTGCATCCGTCTTTTCCTATTATACGTTCCACTGGCTCTGCAGTTTGCCTTTTTGTACAGTTTCACATCTGTCTACTGGAAAAAAAATTAAAAGAATAAAGATATTCCTAGAGCATCCTCTGAAGCTGGCATATATTATTGCAGGTGTGAAAATCTTTTTCCATTAAAGAAGGTGGCACAGGATGACTGCCACATCTTTAGTATACAGTCATAGTAGGGACCTCTGGAGTTCTCTGGTCCAGCCTCCTGCTTGAGACCAATGGTGACAACCACTAGATCAGGTCGGGAACAGCCGTTATCTAGCCTTTGGCTCTTAAACTTTCACGTGTGAATGTTCAGCTTCTGAACAACCCATTCCAGCGCTGATGTTGTCAGCATTCTTCAGGATAGAAGATTTGATGTTCATTATGTAACTGATTTCCAGAATGAGAAGGTTGTTCACACTAACACTCAGGACATAGGGACCAATGCAGAAAGAAGCATACTTTACTAGGTCTCAGTTTCTGTCCTTTGAAGCTGAAGCTGATTCCTGAAGTCCTGACTATGAGCATAGCACTGGAATTTTAGAAGTCTGAGCATAAGTATTTGATCACAAAATGTTATGCGTGAGCATGCATTTTTGGGAACGCACACTTACTGCATATGTTATGTGGTAAAGCTGTTTTGCAACATTCCATGTTTATTTCTGGTTAATCATAGAATCATAGAATGGTTTGGGTTGGAAGGGACCTTAAAGATCATCTAGTTCCAACCCCCCTGCCATGGGCAGGGACACCTCCCACTAGGCCAGGTTGCTCAAAGCCTCATCCAGCCTGGCCTTGAACCCCTCCAGGGATGGGGCATCCACAGCTTCTCTGGGCAACCTGGGCCACTGCCTCACCACCCTCATAGGAAAAAATTTCTTCCTAATATCTAGTCTTGTAAAAAGATTGCCTCTCTAGTTTTTCTTTAGCCTCCTTCAGGTACTGGAAGGCTGTTGTGAGGTCCCCCTGGAGCCTTCTCTTCTCCAGGCTGAACAACCCCCACTCTCTCAGCCTGTCCTCACAGGGGAGGTGTTCCAGCCCTCTGAACAGCTTCATGGCCCTTCTCTGGATCCACTCCAACAGCTCAGCGGCCTTCTTGCATTGGGGGGCTCAGAGCTGGAAGTAGTACTGCAGGTGGAGTCTCATGAGAGCAGAGAAGAGGGGGAGAACCATCTCCCTGGACCCTGCTGGTCACGCTTCTCTTCATGCAGCCCAGGATCTGGTTGGTCTTCTGGGCCTCCAGTGAAAAGAAGGTCCACAGAGGCAGGGCGAGTCAGTGTGCTAGAAACTTGGGAGAGCTGCAGTTTACAGGATGATCCTACAGGCCTTCAACTCAAAAGAGCCACAAAAAAAGAAAAAAAACATACAACTAAAAAAAAAATAAAATAAGAAAGGAAAAAACCCAACGAGACTGCTTTCATCATCATCAGGTATTCCAAATCCGTGTGAGATGCCAAAACAGCTGCCTGAACTAGGCCTTCCCCCCTCAGAACCCAATAGAGCCCTAAGCCAGCCTGGAAACTGTTCTAGAACCATTAAATGATCTAGAATTAGAACTAGAATGTGATCTAGAACCATAAGGCGATTTAGAACCTGATCTAGGACCACCTCCCTGCCACACTCCCAACTCCTCACAGTTCTCGCTCATGTTCAGTTTTTCGTCTATCGAAACTCCCAAGTCCTTCTCCTCAAAGCTGCTCTCAACCCATTCTCTGGCCAGCCTGTATTTGTGCTTGGGATTGCCTTGATACATGTTCGGGAGCTTGCATTTGGCCTTGTTGAACTTTATGAGGTTTGCACAGGTCCACCTCTCCGGCCTGTCCAGGTTCTTCTGGATGGCGTCCCTTCCATCTTGCATGTCGACTGCACCACACAGCCTGATGTTTTTGGCAAATTTGCTGAGGGTACAGTTGATCCCGCTGTCCACATCACCGACAAAGATGTTCAGTAGCACCAGTCCCAGTACCAAGCTATGAGGAACGCCACTTGTCACTGGTCTCCATTCGGACATTGATCTATTTACTGCAGCTCTGCTTGGCCCGCTTTGATTTTGGGTCTGGAGTTGCATTCTTCTAAAAGTCTTATTTTGAAAGGCAGCAGAAGAAACAGCTGTTTATGAGAACTCTTGACAATATAACAGTTGTGCTGTCCCAAACCTTGCTTGGAACCAAGGTGAGCAAACCTAATGTTATGAAGCACTTCCCAGCAAGAGGACAGTGCAGTGGGTAGGAAAGCTGCAGAGAAAAGCCCACAAACAGTTTTCACACTTGCAGTCTGCGTCCTTGGGATGTGATACTCCTCTCCTCCTTTGGTGATGATAAAAGAGAACCAGAAACCTATTGCTAGGCTTGTATTGATGGGGAGCATTAATAAACAGAAATAAATGGAAACTTTATGGGACTTACTTAAGGGAGATATGAAAATTTGAATCCAGAATGAGTTTTGCTGTGTGCACTGATTAATCCAGTTCTGTGAATCTTCCAGACTTTCAAGAACTTTCACAGTCATCTGCTGATGTAAGTTGTATATGAATCTCTGTGTAGACACACATCTGTTGATCCCCAATAGTAACCTTCGAATAAGGAAACCATGAGGAAAAAGAAGTTCTGGATTTATGGTGTGATAGCCATTCTACCGACAAACTCATCCAGACCTAAATGAAAACCCCTCCATTCACTTTATTGATTAATGCAGCTATGTTTAATGGAGCTATGGTGGACAACAGTGGTGTTTAAAAAGCAATAAAATCAACTAATGCTTTCATTAGAATAATGATAACTACATCAAAGGGACATACGTACTCAGCAAAATGTCTCCTGTAGTGCATAAACATCACCACCACAGGAGATGTTTATTGCTTTAGACATGCTCGCTTTGATGTATTTATCAGTTAAATGTATTAGTTCTGCTTCACAGTTGTGTGTGGAAATAGCACTAAGGAAGACCATATTTTACATATGCTATACATAGCATCATAACTTTTGTATACCAGGATCAATAAATAAAATTAAGTCAAAATAGTGGACTACATTTAGTCACCAGTGTGAATGTTGACTACTTATGGCAGCACTGAAACTCAGCTGCCTTCATGGGTCATTTTTATGTCAGCTAGAAGGAATACAAATTCTAACAACATCTGATTATGCAAAGATGTTTTTTCTTATAGGAAATATTTTCTGTCATTAAGATGGAATTAATTAGGTCATGTCCTTAGATGAAAGAATGATGAGCCCCACTTTGTGTGTGTTGCATGTCTGTGTATTTGTCTAAAAGTTGCTGTTCCTTCCTTATTGATTTTGATACTGTGATTTAGATAATTATGTGGCATACTGATTATTGTGCATTAGATTCAGCTGAAATCACTTCAGTTATGTTGTAGTTTATTAGTACATAGTGTCCGTTTATGTGCATGTATAATTGAAGATGTTGATGTCCTGCATTCTTTCAGCTACTGAAAGAAAATAATCTCTTGCCTTCCTGAAAATAGCCAGAGCTGTTTATACAGAAATAATGTAAGCAGTATTCAAGTCATGAGCACATAGACCATCTAACTTGAAACTCTCCTCTTTTGTGGCTGATGCTCCTACCATTTTTTGATGCCATACGATTTAAACGTGGAACATGGCAGGCCGCCTACTGAATTATTAGAATGCTTGACACTGTGTACTATATTTTTTGCATCTCTTTTGCATCTTTTTTTCCTTTGGTTGCAGAAGTGTGGAAGGATAGAGAGTGATAATTATATGTGTGTATTTTGTATTAATATGTTGTAAGCAGATCCAGGCAGCCTTGCTTAGATTAAGGCTCCTTAATGTTGGATATCTAATAATAGGAGTTAAAAGTACATTTTCATTGTATCTTGACAGTAGGTTGAGCAAGTATGTTATGACAGTACTTAATTCATTATTTCATTAGTTTTCTTGCAGAACAAAATGCACATTTTGGTAAGTTGGGTTTTTTTCCACCCACCACCTTGCAGAGATCTATACTGTTTGAGTTAATAGATGCTGGATGTTCTTTTCCAGAACAACTAAATACAAGTTGTTGTGTTATACAGCACATGACATATTAACTATTGTGTGTGCGCTCAGCAGTGGAGATTTCTCCGCATGCTCCAACTCATTGAAATAAACATCAGACACTGAACTTTGCTAGTGTGAGTGCCTAGAGATCCAGTGACTTACAGCTCTTGTATAAGGAATGCCTTTGTGACCAAGTGTGAGGGAGTATTTAAAATATTTCTAGCCTGTCTGTCAAACAGTGTTTACTCAAGGAAACATGGCAGCACTGTTGGTATTATTGTGACAGGAACAATTAATAAGAAATGAACCACTTGCATTATTGAAAAATATTTTTACATACTGAAATGTTGACTACTCTAATGTGCATTCTTTGAGCAAGGGTTTTAGAGATGTGAATAACTTGACACTTACATCATGTCATTCTTAACATGCAGCATGTAACCATTTTAGCCAAGCAAATGCTTATATGGGATTGAAGTGTACGGGATACAAGACACAGATTGTACAAGATTAAGAAATTCCTTAATTATACCCTTTACAAATAGGTTTTTCTGTTTGCACTTTTAATTTAATTTTTTAATGTGCTAAGCTTTCAGTAATTACTAGTTAATACTGATAATTGATTGAATGTGACTCTTAAAATGTTATATTGTTGATCTTTTATTTATAACTAATCAGAGACTTAATTATTTATTGGTTACATTTCATGTCACATTTAATAGGGTGATGTCTGGGCATAGAAGGCTGCCATTAATTATACAGGAAAATCTTGTTTAAAGGCAAATAGCTCAATCAGTCTATTTCTTGCACACCATTATTCTAGGCATACATTAAATAAAAAGAATTCAAGAGAGAAATTGTCTTCTGAGATCTTTCTATTTTTTTGGAAGGGCAGAAAAAGGGAGCTCTCAGTTATTTACCTGTCATTTTTATAATCCAACAAGTGTGATTGTTTGTATACAAATGCTTGTTACTTCCACATTAGTTTGGGCTTCCTTAATGCCAAAATACATAATGTTGCATGCATATCAACTGCTACTTTCCATCATGTCTGTCAAAAAAAATCTGCTTTTGTATAAAGATAACCTTCCTATTTGCCTGTTGCTACTCAGTAGTGTTGATTTTAATGTTTGAAAAAACCCACCTCCAAAGTAAATTAGAAGTTGTGCTTCTGGAAATACACACTTTGGAAAGATGGCGAAAATCCAGAGTTAAATATCACACCCCCTGATGAGAGCAGTGCCAAAGCTCCTGCACATCCAGGATTTCAAAGAGCACTGGAACTGGGCAGGGCTGCTCGTCTTCAGCACGCTGGAGTACCTGCATGAGGATATCTCAGGAGGCTTGGTATCTAGGTGTTCTAGATATTTTGCACCTATTTCTAGCTTGTTGCTTAATGTTGTAGAACTTCATGGGGTACAAGGGAAGTCAGTGAAATAAATGCTTTCCTGGTGCCTGTTCTAATGTTCCCTTCTAATGCTGTCTCACTCTTGAGCACTGTGTAGGCAGAGAGCAGGACAGCACTGGGTTGTTATACGCGCACCTCTAGAAAATCTCTGATTCGTGATCCTTTTCTTCAAATAAGTGCCTTTTGTACTGGGGCACTGGCTTCTGCAAAGTTCACAGATAAAATACAACTGGATGCTGTGAAAATGTGAGAAAATACTTGAGATATGCTGCTTTGTGAAAAATACTAATTTCTGGGTTTTATTTTGACAGCAGAACAAAAACAACTTTCAAAATTTTGGACACAGCAAGAAATCCAGGTTTTGTTTGAACCAACCTGAACTGAGGAAACTCATGATTTGTTTTCCATATACTGCCTTCATTCCACAGGACACTACGCTGTGTTTTCACACTGCTTCCAAACTACTGTGACATTGTTTAGATGACTGCTTGCATTATATAAATTCCATATGCTAATGTTAGTGTGGCTGGATTTTGTCTTCCAGAAGATAAGCATGGTTTGCTTTTTTATGTTCAACTCATCTGTTTTTTCAAGGCTCTTATCTTTTAATGCGTGGCTGTTGAGTGAAACTAGTGTTCTGGTCAAACAACAGGCTCCCTCTCCAGAGAAGGTTGGCTTTAACATTTCATGAATTTCCAGAGGCAAAAGCCAGGTGGAAAAAATGAAGTTTTCACATGAAAACGTCTTCTATTTCTCTGGAGTGAAGATGGCAAGATAACATGCTCCTGCTCAGAGGAACCCAGGTCTGGGCTCCTGGCTGTGCTGTGTGAGCAGCCAGGGGGACAGCTGGATGGTCACCGGGGGCTCCGTGGGGTCGCTGCACACCTGAAGGGGAGGATTTCTGGGGAAACACTGAAACAGGAGCAGTGACAGATCTTCCACAATGTCTGAGGGTGGTAAAATGGTAGGTGTTACTAGTTGGCATCCCAAATCTGAGGAAGGTGCCTGGCAAAGGGCTTGTGGTGGCAGTGCTGATGACAGTTTGCAGAAAGGCATCGGGAAAGAAGCCACAGCTCTGCAGTAAGTTTGCTGGGAGAGCAGCATTTCTGAGAGGGACTTGGGGATTATAGGGGTGAGGGGAAAACTGTGAGATTGGAGTAAATGCATTGAGAAACCAGATCTAAATGGAGGTTTCTAGTTGAAAAGTTTCATGTGGAGGGTCAGGGCCTGTGCATATCCTTCAGTTACCTGGAAAAAAGCAGCCTGTTACCTTGTTTTAATTGGAAAATGGCCCAAACTTTGAATTCATATCACTCCTGGAAGTGAGATCTGATCCAGATTAGTATCAGTGTGCTAAAGCTGCCTAAGAGCTCAAATCTCATTTAGAGATTGCCTTCATGTTCTCCCCAAAATGTCATATCATTCAGTTGTTATGGTTTTTTCCCAGGTGCTGGAGACTATAAAACATACTAGATGTCTTTTCAGTAATGTGAAAAGTGTTTCTTTCCCCCCCCCCCAAGATTATACTGCAAAGGGAAAACATTGGAGTTGAAAAGAATTTTTAGTAGGAGTACATGAGTCTGCCACAAATAGGATGAAGGAAAATAAAACAAAATGGATTTATAAACCATAAAAACACTGTCAGGTTTTTAAAATGCTTGTACTCTCTGCTGGCTTTAAAGCTGTACGTGGCTTTTTCTTATTTCTTCCTGTTGTTGGTAGTCTGTGTTCCTGACAACATTTTAAGAAACAGTGAGTGCTGGTAATCAGCCCCATACATCCCAGTTTGGGTGTATATTGGAGTGACTTGAACACTTTTGTCTGGAGAAACTCAGCTTGTCTTGGTCGTAAAGAGAGACTTGTAGTATCTAGCCCCAGTTTATGATACAGAAGGCATTGTCATTGTATGGACAATATGGAAGAATTTGGCTTAATCTGTTTCTTGCAGATGGGTTTTCTTAGCTTCTCAACTCTGGAAGAAATAAGGGATGAACAAATCCAAGACCTGAACTGCAAACTTTTGTCAATAATGATGATGACAATTATAATAATAACAATGCGGGTGGTGGGAAGTTGGTAGGATAACTGCCAAAGAACATAGAACCAGTATGCTTAGTTGATTTGCCTTTTTGCGACAGTTGTTTCTGATGTGGAGCAGGATGAAGAGAAACATAATCTATAAGAAATGTTGTGCCTTGTTGGCAGAAGGGTCCACGATGGTGTCATCCCACTGGGCTTCCTTGTGCTGTCCATCCTCAGAGGAAGCAGGGCTGCTGTAGTCCACAGCGTTGGTAGTTCCAGGTTACCCACTGTGCCCTAGCGATGGGAATTGGAGTACATCAGAGCCCTGAGTGCCATTGCGGTGCAGGCTGATTGTTTTTATTGCTGTTCTTTTGGACTGAAACTTTAAAGGAGATCCAGCTAGTTGTAGTGTGTCAGCATCTCTCACAGGTGTGGTAGACTGTCGCTGACACTGGACGAGTTGCACTCGTTGTACATCACAACAACGAAAAGTAACTCTGGGAACAGCCCTTTGCCAAGATGCTATAGCTCTGCTGTGATGCCTAGCTAATCCTGATCTGTGAACAGCATATGAGGCTGTTTTGGAGGCTTCTAAAACATGGATTTATATAGTTTCTAAAGTAGAGCTGCCTCCTCTCTTCCTCCCAGGCCAGCCCGGCTGACAGCCCTGCAGCTTCTTGGCTGGCAGGAGAGAAGGCAGGGGCGAGGGGACATGAACTCCAGCCCTTTGGAAAATCCCCTGAAGATGTCCCTTTCCTCACACAGCCCAGCAGCAGAAGCCTCAGCCTCTGTGTCTATACAGCCCTTGCCTGTATCTATAGCACTTAAAGTTGTTAGGGGCTCATCTGCTGCTGGATTTGATACAGTCACATCTCTCTGGAGGAGCTGGTTCAGAGGTGGTTCTCCTCTTTTGTTTCCCTTCACTTTAATGAGCAACTTTCTTCTCTGTTTTGTAGTGTGACCTCTGCTTTCCCTGCATGTTTTTATTTGGGAGCTCTCAATTCACCATACTGGTGACACTTGAAGTGCTTAGCAACATATGGAAATTAAGAACAATCCTGAATTGCAACATTTTCTACCTTTCAGTCCCCCAAGGCTGCTGGAAGCCACACAGCTCATTGCTTCAGCTGAATACAGATAGCGTGTGCGAGCGTTAGAATTCAAATTGCTAATCAAAAGCAATCATTATGGACAATGATCGATTAAAACTGGTGTAATAAATAACATTATGTTGTCGTCTTTAGCAGAGCAACTGAGTCATCACATTTATCTTTGGAGGCTGTGGGGGGCAGCACCATTCATTAGAAGTGCAGTTCTGATGAGGGTTTGTGCCTGGGTTTTGTTTAGTGTTTGTTTTTTTTGGGGGGTTTTGTTTTGTTGTGGTTTTGGTTTAGTTTTTTTTTTTTTAAACCTAAACAGAAAACAAAATGCTTCTAAACCAAGTAGATACTAACACAGATTCCACACAGCAGATGTGCTGGTTTGCAGTAAGTGATGTATTTCAGAAAAAAATCCTCTTGCTGCTTTCCAGATTGTCAGTAAGGGCTATGTCGTATCTGTTTCTGCTTAAATGTGTGCCTGCAGAAAATGCTTTTCCATTTTATTTCACATTTAAATTTTAGAAGCTATCTGGAATTTAACCTTTCTTGATTTGTATTTTATTAGCGCGTAATATGGTGCTATACTAAGCGTGTCTTTGGTTTTTGGGTTGCGTGCATTTATATTGTGCTTTACCCAGGGTAAGTTCTCCTGAGCGTGCCACTTCATAACAAAGCGGGAGGCTAATCACACCCTCATTAGCTTCAAAGAGAACTACAGATATTCTTTTTCTTTCTGCTCTGGCTGGATATTTAGTTTAGCTTAAAGGAAATTGAGCCAATGTTAATGAGAATACATTGTCTTAATTTCCATATTAGACGAGATAAATATTGAGTTAATTTACACCTAAGATGGTTTTTATTGCAATCTACAAGTTCCACTGTTATATTCAATATATTTTACATACCAACTGTGTATAGTTTGGAGGAATAATGTGAAAATACATTATTTTGATTAGGAAAACAAAAGGAGACTGTTTCTGGTTTTTAGATTGGTTTGCCTTTTTTTTTTTGGAAAATCTTAATAATAATTTGAAATAATTTATATTCATACCCTCCTAGTCTGTCAGCTGGTAGCTACATATGAAANCTATAGCACTTAAAGTTGTTAGGGGCTCATCTGCTGCTGGATTTGATACAGTCACATCTCTCTGGAGGAGCTGGTTCAGAGGTGGTTCTCCTCTTTTGTTTCCCTTCACTTTAATGAGCAACTTTCTTCTCTGTTTTGTAGTGTGACCTCTGCTTTCCCTGCATGTTTTTATTTGGGAGCTCTCAATTCACCATACTGGTGACACTTGAAGTGCTTAGCAACATATGGAAATTAAGAACAATCCTGAATTGCAACATTTTCTACCTTTCAGTCCCCCAAGGCTGCTGGAAGCCACACAGCTCATTGCTTCAGCTGAATACAGATAGCGTGTGCGAGCGTTAGAATTCAAATTGCTAATCAAAAGCAATCATTATGGACAATGATCGATTAAAACTGGTGTAATAAATAACATTATGTTGTCGTCTTTAGCAGAGCAACTGAGTCATCACATTTATCTTTGGAGGCTGTGGGGGGCAGCACCATTCATTAGAAGTGCAGTTCTGATGAGGGTTTGTGCCTGGGTTTTGTTTAGTGTTTGTTTTTTTGGGGGGGTTTGTTTTGTTGTGGTTTTGGTTTAGTTTTTTTTTTTTAAACCTAAACAGAAAACAAAATGCTTCTAAACCAAGTAGATACTAACACAGATTCCACACAGCAGATGTGCTGGTTTGAAGTAAGTGATGTATTTAAGAAAAAAATCCTCTTGCTGCTTTCCAGATTGTCAGTAAGGGCTATGTCGTATCTGTTTCTGCTTAAATGTGTGCCTGCAGAAAATGCTTTTCCATTTTATTTCACATTTAAATTTTAGAAGCTATCTGGAATTTAACCTTTCTTGATTTGTATTTTATTAGCGCGTAATATGGTGCTATACTAAGCGTGTCTTTGGTTTTTGGGTTGCGTGCATTTATATTGTGCTTTACCCAGGGTAAGTTCTCCTGAGCGTGCCACTTCATAACAAAGCGGGAGGCTAATCACACCCTCATTAGCTTCAAAGAGAACTACAGATATTCTTTTTCTTTCTGCTCTGGCTGGATATTTAGTTTAGCTTAAAGGAAATTGAGCCAATGTTAATGAGAATACATTGTCTTAATTTCCATATTAGACGAGATAAATATTGAGTTAATTTACACCTAAGATGGTTTTTATTGCAATCTACAAGTTCCACTGTTATATTCAATATATTTTACATACCAACTGTGTATAGTTTGGAGGAATAATGTGAAAATACATTATTTTGATTAGGAAAACAAAAGGAGACTGTTTCTGGTTTTTAGATTGGTTTGCCTTTTTTTTTTTTGGAAAATCTTAATAATAATTTGAAATAATTTATATTCATACCCTCCTAGTCTGTCAGCTGGTAGCTACATATGAAAACATGAACAGCTGTGTAAGGAAGCACCTACACCTAGTCTGCAAGCCGGAGTGCAGATGATTCGCCTTAATAGCATCCTCAAAAGATGTGGAGAATCTGCTCACCTTAGCTACTAAAAAGTATAACAAAGTTCAGAGATTATGTGGTGGACTGTGCTTTTCTTTTGTATGGAAGGCATTGCAAGAGAAAATGTGGGCATGAAAATAAAAACACAAAAAATTGTTTGAACCATATATCCATGAAAGATAATTCAGAGGAATGTTGTTCAACATCTGAACGACCAAAACTGTGTTTTGTTGGTTGCATGTCATGAGTCATGATGGTAGGATGTGTTGTACTAAAAAATTCAGTTTTGGAAGACAAAATACTCATGTAGATATACTTAAATTATTTAAATTAATGTACACATAGATGGTTTGAAAGAACCCAAAGAGCTTACAGAAAGGAACAAAAGGTGCTCTGGATGTTTTAGAATTTTTGCTTCCTCTCTTTTCTCTCTCCAGCTGTATTTCCTCATTATAGATGTGAGAAGCATCTTTGCAAATCTTACTAACATAACAATTTATTTCTCTGATTGTCTTCTGATTATAATCCTTTTTTTTTTTTGAGAAAGGGAATGTGTTTTTCTGCAGCACAGAGGATTTCAATCAAACTTTGTATCACAATACACTGTGTGTCCACATACATTAATCATATAGTGAAACAACATTTTATGAAATGTCTGAAATTTTTAGGTGTTTTGCAAAATGCTGGGCATATTGTTACACTGTTTGACTTTCCCACTTGTCTACTACAGTAAATATTTGAAATGCCAAGCATGCTGTCAAAAACCTATCATTAAAAAAAAGTATTCTGAGGTGTAGCAGTACTGGGCATTCTTTTCTACATTTCAGAGCAGCAGTTCAGTCTACTGTGGGAAATGGTCATAGCACTAATTTCTGATTAGAGTAGTGGAAAATACATATATCTCTCCTTTCAAATTTTGTAGATCATCCTCATTGTATTTCCTCTGTTTGGTTAGCGACACCAAAATCTGATCATGGTATTCCAGCTGAGATCTTGCAGGTGTTGGGCAAGAGCAATGCTGGGATTGCATCTGCCCTGATATTTGTGCTTCAAGAGTAGCATCACATTTTTGTTTGTGCTCGTCTGGTGATCCACTGTAGCCCTGTATTCTCTGCTGAAGCACTGCTGTGCTACTACTTGTTCCTCATTCTGTATTTATACAGTTAATTGTTGGCATCAGAAAGTAGTATTTTGAACTTCTTGCTACCAAATTGTGTTACGTTCTTTCAGACTGTTTCTCTCATATTTGAGGATATATAACATGTAAGCTTTTGTCACTAGGCAGGGTACTTCAGATCTGTTCTCATGAATCAAGTATGCAAATGTAAACCTAATTGTTACTGTTCTCAGCTATCCTGAGGGCTACATGTTCACTTGGGAACAACATCTCTACAAAAACTCAAGCTTGAAGAGACGTACATATTCTGAGGGTCTTCTTCTGTAAAAAGGAAGCAGTTTTATTGGACAGTTAAACACTGTGTTTCATCCGCAAGTTCGTGATGGTAGCACCCTTGTATCACTGAGGAGTATTTCTTGAATATTTTGGGTCTGTTAGCAGATGTACCAGAAAAGTAATAGAATATTTTATATATTCTTCTCTGGTCGGCATAAGTACAGCAAGCTACACTTTAACTTTGTATTATAATGTTCTTACTGTAAAATGGAGAAATTGTAAAAATAATTTTCTTGAACAAGTAGCTCTGAAGAAGAAAATCTGTCTCCTTTGAAACATGAAACTAATGCAAGAAGTCCTTCTTATTCTTAACGCTGATGAGGCAATGCTGGGGAAAGGGTATTTTGACTATTTGCCATTAATTTATTTTTTACACTCTCTACATAAACAACCTCAGAGGAATATAACAAAACCCTCATCAAAGATGAAAGTTTAATTTTTAAATTAATGAAACATTATGCTTGGTCTTTCCCCCACTCCTTCTTCCATTGAAAAATACCTCTCATTCTTTTAGAATTGCCCCTGAAAAAAAGAAGTAATTTATCCATAAACATCTACTTAACTAAGTTATAGGAGAGACAACTGGGAAATTAGAGTGCTAACAGCTCTTACAAAAATATGTAACCTTCTTCCAATTCAGATGCAAGAATATGATTTCTGTCACATCATCTGTAGAGATGCCGCTGTCCTTGGTCTCTCCAGGTACCGTTTTCTAGCCTTGCTCTGCTGGACTGCTGAAGTAGTTTCTATGTCCCCACAGTCTTCCCGTGTAAGAGAAAGAGGAGAAGATGCTTTGTACTTTCTCCCTTTACTACCATGCAGGCAGATAAAAACTAACCTGTCTGAACTCTGTAATAGCAGAAGCTGTATACTTGTGGAAAGAATAATTTAAGAAGATGCTTATGTAGCCTTTGCAGAAAGGGAAAAATGCTTCCAAGTCTCAGCAAAATCTTTTAAAACAAATACATCTGCATTTGGCATGATTCAGAGGATAGTATGTGGAATAAATAACGTGTAAAGGCTCTAACAAGCATAATAAAAGATTCTGAAATGTGTTGAATTGGTCTGGATGAAAAGTAAACAAACATAAAGCACTAGACTTTAATTAGTGTTGTGTCAAGTTTGTTTCTGGATTCTTTTTTTTTCCTACTTAATAATGTTCACTGGAAAAAGCATCAAGTTAAAAAGAGACATGGGGAATTTTTCCAGGCTGCAACACAGATGTCACAGATGTCACAGACTATCAGGGACAGCTGAGAGTCATGATAGAAAGTGTGGTAATAGCTTTATGTTGCTTTTATGTAGCTCCCCATTCCCTTATGTACTTACCTTCTGTTCCAGAGCAAAACTGGCCAACGCTTTAAAGTCTTACTTGCATCCTTCCAGTTATGATGCATCTTACTTCAGCAAGTAGTAATCTAAAGTTTAAAAATGTAATATTATTATTATGTGAATGTATCATTATTAGACTTTCAGGAGCAGTTCAGATGTATTTTTAATTTTTAACTGAAATGAAGTCTAACTCTTCTTGGCCGGATTGTGTGCTGCTGTTGATTCCTTTTGCTCTGTCGCAGCAGATGAAAGAACAGTAATTTGAGTTTTATGGTTTTGAACTTTGTGATTATCAATGCAATCACTTTGCTGTAATTTGTCAGAATTGTCTCCTAAAATCTATTTGAATTGAAACCATTGATAAAATACATTTTTTTTTAAAAAGAAAAAAATATTTTTAGACTGGATTTCCACAGAGATGATTACATCTTTATAGCTTTGACTGATGCATTGCTTTAGGAGAATGATGTATGCCCATATGAACTCTGTATAAATAAAAAAGGAACAGTCTTTGAATTTGATAAAATCTGATTGTAAAAATAAAAGATATTGAATATAAAAAGGATACCAAGAGAATCAGAGTGGTGGCAGGCTATAAAGGGAAATGGTCATTGAGGAAGGCTCATTTTAAACACTTGTATTAAAGTTTAAAGGAATTAGATGATCATATATTAATTATCCATATAAATTGAAAATGTGAGCTAAGAATGTGGAAAATAGCAGTAGACTTCTGGTTGCTTTTACTCTCTGTCTCAAGCAAAGCTTTAAGAAACTCTTAGGATTTTTAGTTTAAAAATTAATTCCTAAAAGATTAAAGAAAGTCTCAGTGATGTAGACCAAAATGTTTTCACATAATTTTCTGTAAGCAGCCCAGCTTGGCCTTGTGAAGAAAAATGAATCTTGCCATTTAGCATGCAGATATATAACAGCTTAGTTTATTTATTGCCTGTTTCTTGTGAAGGTTAATAATTGCGATGTTTACACTGAACTTTTAATTAAAGTGTCTTTGATTCTCTAGATTTCCGTTTAACTAAGAGTCTAAGTCTTTATGCCCCATGAACCACGCCTGTTGTAGAAATAGTTCTTCCACTTTGTCACTGCTCTCTTGAAACTTAATATTTTCAGTTTTGTTTCTTACTTTATAAATATCTCAGTGCCTGAAGCAGCAGATGGGGAAAAAATGGCACAGTAATCTGTCTCAAAGTTCTTGCATTGCTCTTTCACATTTTAAAAATTCAGAGATAAAAAGACCCCCCTCAGCCACAGGAAGCAGAAGAAAAGCCTTCCTCCTTTATTAACCTCTCAACTCATAAAAAAGATAACATTCTAGGAAACAAGGAAACAAATACGTTTATCTCTCTTTCAGACCTGCATTTTAACAGAGAATATAATAGCAAGTATAGCTCTTTGATTCTAGACAGGTGTTCATAAGGAATCTCTTTATCAGTGTAAGAAACTGAATCCTGAAATGTATTTCTCCTAGCTGTAATCAGGCATGGATTTGCTTTGGCAAGAGATAGGCAAAGAAAAAAAGGCAAAAGAAAACAACCCAAGTATTTTTCTGGGTTTTAAGGAAGGAGGATATTAGATAATATAGAACTTGGACAGGAAAGTGAAAAGTTTAGTAGTAACAGGTAAAAGATACGGATATTGCCATATGTGATGCAAAGCAAACGGTGGTGAGTTTAGTATTTGATATCAGAGGGACTGGCTGGTTATGTGTTGTTAAAGAACAAACACTGGAGAAACTGGAGATAAAGGAGAGTGGTAGAAAAAATTATGAAAATGGTTTAGGCTAGATAGCTCTGATCTCTGAGATAAGGTAGAGGCTTTCTGGATGTCAACTTCTGATCTGCTTCTGTCTGAGGAGCTGATTTTTTAGGCACTGTGGAAAAATGTTATTGAAGCTGATGAATTCTGAAATAGTGAACTGGTAAGGAGATAGCTGAGAGTGTAAGTCATGGAGGACCCTCTGGACAGAAAGTGAGTAGGCACAGAATTCTTGAAATAAAGAGTTTGGAATCACACAAATATCTTTTGCAATGGTGTCGATACCAAGGTGGGAACACGGCAAAGAAATTTTTTGATGGTATAGTTAAAATCATCAACAGAGAGGAGGATTGGAGCATTGTGTAGGAGGAACAGGTTGTCTGGATAGTGACAGTATTACTGGATCAAATGAATGATATCAAGTGCAGGGTTGTGCTTTTGTGGTATAACAAAAGGACTTCTGCTTTGTGTGGGAGTGCTTTGGGGGAAGTGATGGTGGTGAAACAGTTGGGTGTGTTTGCTGGTTGCAGGATGACTGCAACCACAAAGCTGTGGCCAGGAAGAACAGAATGTGAATCCTCTGTTGTACTGGGGTAGGTGTTTCCAGGAGAGAGATTTGATGCTATTGTAAAAGGCATTGATGAAATGTTTTTTGGAATGATATATCAAATGTTGTTTCATATTCAGATAGTGTTTTGATCTAGGAAAAGGAGTGCCTATTCTGCAGAGGAAACTTTATCTAGGAAACTTTCTTAACTTAGACAGAGAATTGCTTTTTGGCCCTTGTATCACACATCAGAGCCAGCCGCACTTTCAGTTGAACAGATCTTTGAGGAAAGGTAGGGCCCAGGCGATTCCTAGGTGAGGATGGATTCTTGCTAGCGTAATGCAGAGGGGTTTGGGCTGGTTGAGCTGGGTGCTCTGCATAAGCCGAGCAGGCTGCTCTGCCCTTTGTGGAATTTGATGATGACATTAGAGCCTGGGGCGTGTGTTTTTCACAGGCTGAAATCAAAATAAAAAGGTGGAATAAATACAGCAATTACAGTACTAAATATTAGAGTTACACCATGTGTTCAGAAACAAAGGGAGGCACATTTTAATTTTCTAGGGAAACATATTGTGTCTGGTTACTGTAATCTCTGCAGATCTCATGAGGAGGTAAGTTCACAGACTTCTTTATGTTCATAAATGGCTCAGGCAGGTACCAAGGTTTCCCATGCTGTTGCCGTTCTCCAGAACTTTTTTCCCCTTAAAAGTATCAAAGTTAATTGAGCTACCTGACAGCTAACTGCAGCTGTGAATTTAAATGTGTTCTCTGGTGTTTTTTTTTTCTTTTCTCATAATGGAGGAATTGGTATTTTTTTAAAGATTCTGACTTACTTAATTGGCACTGAATTTGTCATGCTGCAGTTACAACCTCAGAAAAAAAATGTTTGGATGAAGGTAGTGAAAAGAGTCAGTGTGCATACTGAAAGCAATTAAAGAAAAGTTTTATCCAAAAAGAAAATATCTCTTTTGTCTGCCAGGCTGACAAAGCTTTATGAACATTTATTTACCTGTTTGTTGGTATTATTTTCCAGGGTCCTGAATTGAAAGTTTCTTGCCATAGGCCAGTTCAGGTTATAAAACACACTTGTTTTGATGTGCTCCCAAATGCCTTGCACCATCGCTTTTCTAATGCAGTATGGTGGGAGAGTAGCCTAGGGATTTTACTCATGTTTAATGTCACGAGAAGTATTTCCTTTAGGTCTCCTGTCACTGTCAGCAGCAAAGCAGCAAGAAAGAAGCTCTGCAGCTCCTCTCTTCTCTGAGACATCTGCAGCAGACAACAATCTAAACCCCTCAATTCCCAGTCATGAATGAAATATAAAAACAATGTGTCAGAAATGAAAATTGTTCCATCATAATTTTTCACATTTCTTTTTGACAAAAGCCAAACAAGTCTCATGAATACACATTTTCTATAACCTTATGCATTATGTATCAGGCTATAGTAGGAGTGTTGGGAATTACTTGTCCCTAGTAAGGGCCTTTGAAAATGCATAGTTGGTAAACAAACCAAACCCTAGGAATAGTATGTCCTTTTTTACATATTATATTATCAGCTACTTTGTGAGTAAGGGCAGACACATCACTTCACCACTATACCTTCTGATAAATCTTCTGATATACATATAACAATATGTGTTAGAGCACTTTATATCTTCCTATTATGAACTATAATTTCATGGTGCCCAAAACTATTCTGAGAAGTCTGAGCAAATTCCCTGCGGAGACTGTACCACCAAATGTTGCTACAGATGTGATAAGAGGTGGTGTTAAGCTGTGTCAAATATGGTTCGTTGTTCGCCATATCACATGGTGTTTTTCAAAGGGCAGGCATCTGCACCTGGATTAACAGTATTTTGCTGTCTTACTGTAACATGTTGGGATGTAGCTTTTCAGTCTCCGAGTAGAAGTTTTTTAAACCCGTGTATTGATCAGCACTATAAAGGTGTTAAGGCATTTCTTGGAAAGAATTACTATTAATCTGTTGTGCATATATTGGGTTCTATCTGTGTGTAAACACTAACAGAGATAGCAACAGGATGATTGATTTCCAAGGAGCAAGAAATAGGCAAGTACAGAATGTGGCTCCGAGACACTGCAGTGCTGTGCTTCCTGACGGAGGGTATAAAATTCCAGGGGTAAGGATCAATTAGAGGAAGTTGCAGGAAATTCCTCATCATCGTTAGTCACTGAAGATTTATGGTGTTTGCCTTTGTAATAATTTACTGTTTGGTACTGCTTGACTAATGCAGACATAAACCAGCTGAGTTCTCGGTTTAATTGAAATGATAGGGCAGTTTGCAACTGCTTTTAGGTGTCACTGATAATTTACTCATGTGATTATGATTTAACTTTTCTGTGGCTGCTCCTACCCCAGTGGGAACTCAGAACATTACAGAAATGAAAGCATAAATTAGCTGCAGACAAACAACATATGTTTATTTCTGTTCTATAGTGAGACAAGTATTTTCAGTGAAATCCCATCCAACTTGCTGATCTTTGTTTGGCTAAGGAAAATAAGCTGTTAGGATTGGGAGCTACTTTTGCCTATGTGGCTGTTTGATATGAACTGTAATATGGCTGTAAAGTCTCTTGGAGTCCCAAGACACTTCCATTAAATAGTTCATGAAATACATGAAATGTTCATGAAGCGGTTCATGAAATACAAGCACAATACTTAAATATAAAAAACTGTTACTCAAATTAGTATGAGTAGAGCTTCTCTGTCTGAGGAGTACTGCCCCAAGTAAAGAAGTGATAAACAGTTTGGCCCCAAGTAACTGCAGCAGTTATCCCTAATAGTAAACTCTGCTCTCACAGCAAATGCTGACAGCTTTAAATATGATGAAGGAGCTGTATTTTTTTTTCCTTCAAATTCATATGGCTTTAAAACACAAATGTAACCTGTGCACCAAAGAAAAGCAGAGCCAAGATGAATGTCTGCCTTTGTTACTTCTGAGACAGTACTGCAGCTTTCCGAAGACTTGATCTGCTGACTGTCCAACTCCAAGGCTATCAAAAGCATCAGGAAAAACTCAGAGAATGACTATTTAATTTATTGTAGCAGCAGATATTTCACAGATGAGGAGGGATGGTAGGGGAGGCTACAGAGATTTAGCTAAAGGGTGTGAAAAGGGTAGAGTGATGTCTTTTCCAGCAACTCTCAGAAGTGGCAGGAGCATAACCAACACTTTTCTTTATCCTTGGCAAAGGTATTTGGCCTGCCACTGCAGTTATTTTATTTTGGCAGAGCATGCATGTGTCAGATATAGAAAGTTCATTCTTTTATACACTAAGGACAAGGAAACAAGAAGTGCAGCAAGTTCACGATCTCTAGGCAAACTACAATAAGCAATAAATAGGGCACCTGAGAACAGTCACACTCATTCACTTGCCCACAGGTACAGGTAGCACTAATAAAAGTGATTGTAGAAGACAAGATGATCTGAGCTTTTGTCAAGCAAAGACTTTGGTTGATTTATGTGGAGTATCAGTGTTACAGCAGGGCATAATTTTGTACTGAACCAATGCAAAAATTGGGGAGTTTTCAAGGCCTTACAGTCACCCAGGTCATGAAAGCAGGTAAGGAAGCTTCCAAGTATGAGAGAGATCACAGAGCTGTGCATGGGCC
>VZTO01004061.1:0-20060 GCA_013400615.1 Syrrhaptes paradoxus
CTGATTTGAATGCCTGGTAACACGAAACACTACTAGATGTTTATAGGCTACTTCTTTTAGGGCAACAGTAGCGTAAATTGGTATGTAAATAGCACATGTAGTAAACTGTTTCCTCCAGGCTGCAATAACTCCTGTATGAATTGTCCTTTTCCTCAAATCTCTCTCTTCAGATTTTGAACTCCTTCAGAGCACCACTCTCTTGTGGATGTAAATAAATGGTCACTCATTAACGTACTGGTGCAAACAAGTGTATTTTACAGAGGAACAGAATGGAAAATTGTGGTCCTCGCCCCTGACATGTACATATTGCATTAATGTTGCTAAAATAGGCCAGGGTATTTTTGGAGTGAACAGAGGTTTATGTCACAGTTCATTCTGACTGTGTTCTTACTGCAAACTTCTGAAATGTACATTTACCAGTGTCTCGAGTGACATCTCCTGGAGAAAGTAGACATGGTCACCCACTGTAATTTGCTAGTGAACTGTGACAAGATATTTGCAGAGTCTGCTCCTGTAATTTTTTTTTTTTGGCAACAGGAGATTTATGCAGCACATTCATTTCCTTTTCAAAGATAAAGAGGTTTTCTTGCTCTAACAGTAGTGCTACCTGAGTTGACACAAAGCCCTGATCTGGTGACATAGTAACAGCCATGAAACAATGCATCCATTTGCCTTTACTATTACATCTTTCGACTAGGTGTCTCATGAGAGCTATGTAACTTTACCCTTTCACTGACATTGGGATAAGTCAACAGAAACTACAAAAACCCATGGACCAGAGCCTGATAAAACTTGTTTAAATAAAAATCAGGTCAATACACTGTGAATAATGAACACATTAAATTAACGTAACACGGAAGGAAGAGATGAATTCTCCCTGTTCTGTGGTCTCCTGCCATCTTTGGCTATGCCTTTCTGCATTATGCAGTGCACAGTAAACCTAATCCAGCATTGTTTAGAGATAGGAAATAGGTTAAATAAACATGCTGCCAGGACTAATGTGTTTTCCAGTAACGAAGTTAACTAAATTAGAACTAACTTTGATATTTCAGTACCGTGCACCAAGGACCTACACATAAGATCAGAAGTGGTAACAGAAGGGGCAGCTATTCCATTTCATGTGTCCACAGAAGGTGAACGTAGGTTGTAAAAAAGGCATTGTTCATCTCTCAGGTCATCCCTTAATCGCTTATATTTCAATTTTATTTTATTGATCATAAACCTGAATAAATTCTTTCAACAGATATGTTTTATTTTGTTTAGCGGTTTCTATTATTTTCATAGAGCTGTTGCATACTGCTAAGGGAGAAAAATGTGCAAACCTGAGATATGAAGAAAGTACATATAGTAATATCATCAGAAGGTGGAAGTGAAGAAGGAGAAAGAATATATTAATGTAATAATCCTTAAATTACAAGAGAATCCTGTAGTAAAATCTTCTCTCCCTGCCCCCCCCCCAAAAAAAAAAAAGAAATGAGACCACAATGATTATTCATGGACCCTGACCTAGCACAGAGGAGAACTTTTGTTCAAGTCTTTGCTTTGAATCCCTGCTTCACCTTATTCAGAGTAAAGGCTTTCATACAAAATACAAACTGAAGAAGAGTTGGAAACAAAATCTTTGTTCATTACTAGACTCCAAAACATGCACATATAGAAAGTGAATCACATATATTTAGATAACTCCATATAATTGAAAATTTTCCTAACAGCTCAAATAATTTTATTGACTAAGTTCTAAGCCAAATAATTTTTCTCTCTGTACTTATCCAGTCAGCTTTATATGTACTGAAATACACAGAAACAACAGAATTTCAGATGCAGTGGAAAAATAGCCATTCTATTTCAACTGAGGCAAGCAAAATGTTCAATTTCCTTTCATCTCGTGTCTGCTCCATTTATGCCACCATGCAGCAACAGGATCAAGTTTCAGAATAGGTTTTGCATGCAGAAATGGATCCTCTTTCACTTAAATGTTGCTCATTTCTTATACAATTTTTCAGAGAGTTGCATAGAAGACTGACTAGTCAGATTTACCATTTAAAGTGACTCACAGAATCACAGACTCCATTAGCTAAGTTCAGGATTTTAAAATGAGTCTGCATCACCACTGTCTTCTGTTATTTTTTGCTGTTGTAATGCCAGCCTCAGAGCATTACATAGATACTTTTAACGATTCCAGAAACAGACAAAAGCACTTAAATCTGAGAAATATTTGCACAAGAAGTGTGATATCAAAACTTACTACATTGTAGCCCATTGCAGTACAGTGTTTCCTTACGAAGGTATATCAGAAGAGAATATCAGACAGACGTCCCAAACTGTAATTTATGTGGGGAGGAAAAAAGAAATCATAGAAATTATAGTAATTCAAGAGATATTTAAATTTGCAGTTTGCAATTATAATGAATAAGTGCATAACTTTATTCTTCTAATTCAGGTGTTCTTCATAACTGCCTGGAATATCTACATCTCTCCATTTTCTACACTGAGAACATAGGGAAAACTATGTCCCTCAGTTTTAGGTTCTTGGAACCAATCCTAAGTGGTTCACCTCTGGTTATGTCGTAAAATAGAAGATTGTGTGAATATAGAGGTTCCTCCTGTTTACCCTTGTTTCCAGGAAGCTAGTCTTTCCTTTTACTTTGAAAATGTACCTTTGAAAGTTCCTTAAGCTGCTTCAAGTTTTTACTTAAATAACAATGTGTTCAGACCATTGTAGATTTTCTGAAAATTTTTAAAAAGCTTGAGAAAGTCAGATATACAGTTTTAAACAGAAAGAAGAACTGGAACCTGGCTCCTGTGACTGACTTAGAAATTTTCAGTCACAGTATTGACAAATCCACTTGCCAAAAAACCACGAAGAAATATGCCAGTGTCCTGGGCCCAGCTTGGGTAGGGTTTGTTTCCTTCTTAGCAGCTCACTTAGTGCTGTGTTTTAGGTTTGTGACCAAAACAATACTGAAAACACACTGATGTTCTAACTTCTGCTGAACAATATTTGCACAACATCAAGGTATTTTCTGTTCCTCACTCTGTCCCACTAGTGAATAGATTGGGGAGTGCACAATGTATCAGGAGGAGACACAACAAGGCAGATGATCTAAACCAATCAAAGAGGTACTCTGTAACATGTAATGTCCTGATGTCATGCTCAGCAATAAAAGGGAAAAGAGGTGGTTTTAAGGGGGTTAGTCATCTTTCACTCAGGAATTAACTGGGCATTAGTCTGCCTGTGGAAGGTGGTAGGTGATTGCCTTTACATCACTTGTTTTGTTTTGTTTTGTTTTATATCTATCTTCTTCCACTTACCCTTTACTTTTAATTTTTTTCTCACTTTCTTTTATTTTTTCTTTAATCTTGACCCTCAAGTTTTCTTGCTTTTACCCTTCCTTTCCTCTTTCCCCATTCTACTGGGGGTGTGGAGGAAAGCGAGTGAGCATCTGTGTGGTGCTTAGCTGCCCACCAGGCTTAACTCACAGCAGCCAGCAGGTTTGAAGCATTACACTGGTTTACAAATCAGAGATTTACAAAAAACTATTATTTCACGTGATTTTTTTTTCNCTATCTTCTTCCACTTACCCTTTACTTTTAATTTTTTTCTCACTTTCTTTTATTTTTTCTTTAATCTTGACCCTCAAGTTTTCTTGCTTTTACCCTTCCTTTCCTCTTTCCCCATTCTACTGGGGGTGTGGAGGAAAGCGAGTGAGCATCTGTGTGGTGCTTAGCTGCCCACCAGGCTTAACTCACAGCAGCCAGCAGGTTTGAAGCATTACACTGGTTTACAAATCAGAGATTTACAAAAAACTATTATTTCACGTGATTTTTTTTTCTGATTCCAGAATTGATAAAGAGGGTGGGGGTTTTGTTTGTTTGTTTGTGTTGTTTTGTTTTCTGCTGCTTTAGAAACTAGATCAGATTCACAGCAGGAACAATAACAGCTTTTCAACTCATGGAAACAGAGGGCATCAGATAGTCATGTGAATCTTTACAAAATATACCATGTATCAAGAGATATGGGACAAGACTACAAGATATGAAAATTTTCAAGCCACAAGCCCTGTCAATATTATCAGTGAGAGCACAAATTCCCTTTTTATCTGAACAAAGAGCTGGTCAGGGGTTTGAGGAAGAATACACTTGTAAATCATACTGTCAAATGCACCTTCCCACTGTTTTTCAGTATCCTCTTGAAAGTCTTGTGCCACAGCAACTGCTGCTGAAGAACACTGCATGAGGTTTCTTTCGCCTAATTAGTGCAAAGTATTCAAGCCATTTATTGTCTCCAAAGGACATTGCAGGCACTCAGCAAACGATCATCCCTTCCATGTCTGGACTAGCACAGCAAAAAATATGGTGGATGTTGTCAGATAAGGACTGAAGTAGAAGGCTGGGAAGTAGGTGCTACACTCACAGTGCTTCTTTTAGCCTTTCATCCTCCACACCTCTTCAGTACAGCACATCTTAAAAGACCTTATGCATGTTGTAAGGGTCTCTCCACATACCCTCGGCTTTTCAACACTGTCTACTCTAAATGCCATAATTCCGTGTGTTAAGGTGTAGATCCTAGCTAAGGGTATGTATTTAAATCTCAAGAGGCTCCAGAGCCTATAGACAGATTAAATACAGGTCTTTTGAACACAAATAATATAATTGTCCCTTATTTCTTAGTTGACTGACAAGCCTGTAACTAAAAGATCTGGGGTGAATATTGACTTAAATACAGTGTGAAAAGATACTTAATCACAGCAGCTAGTGGAATTGGTGGGAAAATCTAATTGAAGTTCAGCTGCTCCTGTAGCCAACTCTCCACCAGACAACTTTCTTCATCTGCCATTGCCTGTCTGTCCTCACTTCTTTGTGGGAGTCTGTGGGGACTGGCTCTTCACAGTGAAGGGATAAGTATAATTCCAGTTAGCAGCAATTTGTGCATATCTCTGTGTCTCCCAGAGAAACAGCAGTGTCTCCCATTACTTATAGAATACTTTTATAATTCCCACTAATACCCAAAACATTTGTTATCTAAACGTAGATGATGCTGCATTCCAGATTGTGGGATAAAGATAATAGTGAATGCTCTAATAATGACATCCTTTGGGCCTCACACAGATTAAGGTGGTGATCCTACAACTTCTTATATGAAAGCTAAAGGATCAAGAAAGTGTGGGCCCGCATACATTTTTTCAGATATTTTGATACAAGTAAAAAGTTTAATTTTGTTATCTCTTTTTTAGTCCCAAAGTTCAATATTTGCTTCAACATTTGGAAACAGTAGCTGCTTCTGATTGTAGCAATAGGGGAGATTCTTATGCCCCATGATTCAAATATTTCTGCAGGCTTTGTGAGAGAATGAAGGAGCTCAATTCAATTAAGTCACTGTTTGAGATTAAGTATTTCACCAAGCCTTAAGGCATCAGCCAAGGGCAGTGAGAGGCTCTCATAAGTTTGGTGCAGTATTTACCTCTCTTTGGTGAAGGTCCTAGATGTAAGATGTCTAAGAGAACTTGAAATATCAGTAAGTTTTTAAAGCAATATTTATCCATCTGACCTGGTCCCAAACCACACCATCTCTATAGCAGAAAGAAATGAATACGGGATTAAAAAAAAAACCCAAACAAACAAACAAACAAAACTTATTTTTTTAACTGACTTTTTTTTTCTTCATAATTAGAAATCTCTGTCTAATGATATTGAAAAACTTTGAGATCTGGAAAAATCAAAAACTGTAGATAGAGCTGGTAATTTATATATAATAAATAGGCTTTACAACTGGTAGTTCTAAGAGCTTTGTTAATTTTTTGCTTCCTTTTTCTTCCTGTAACCTTTTAGAAGACATGAACAGTATTAAATAGCACAACATTATAATGCCTATACATAGTGTTAGAATTTTAAATTAAAAAAAAAATCTCAAGATAATAGCTACTAAATCTCTCTCTTTTTTTTCTCTTATTTTTATGTAGGTGTTATTATTGTAGAAATTGCTTTCCTTCAAGTAGAAAGCAAATTCCTTCAAGATGTGTATGAAGAATTGGATTCCTGAGGGAAGAATCTTCAAAAATCAGCTAAGTATACTGCCATCAAGTCTAGAAATGAAAAGTAATATAAAAGGCAAAAGTTCCGCTCAGGAACCTGAGTTGGAAAACCTGCTTGCAGCAAAATCACGTTCCACCTTTTTCTTCAGATTTACCGGGGAGAAAGAATTCACAGTGCAAACTTCACATTACAAGATTCAGAATACCCATTAAATTAAATTACTACAGAGAATTTTCAGTTGATTCATTACAGCGACTTCTTGTAGTCTTTTCATTTTTGAACAACAGAACAAGAACAATACAGAACCTTGGAAAGGGAATCAAAGAAGTATCTCAATATTTTCAGGAAAGAAAAATGGATCAGTTGTAAGACAATAATCTCTCTGAAGTACAAATTTAGAATCACAAGATAAAATCACCACAGGCAGATAAAGCACTAGAATTGTACTGTTTTTACAGAAGTTATCCAAAATGTCATGATTTATTTAAGGCTTCTTTTTTCTTTCTTTCACATACGCTGGAAAATATTTAATTGGGCAATTCACTGGAATCTCATATGAGGATTTGGGACTATACTTACAAACAATTGTACAAGCTTATATTTGAAATTGAAATGTTTATCACATTTTCATTCTTGTGCATGTCAAAAATTGTTTCAAAAGCAATTTTTGCAACAAATTATATATTCTTGAGAACCAACCTTTGACTAAGAAATATTTCATCTATTGATTTGGAGGATTCTGAAAGATTGTGGTTTATTCATAGCTTAATATTTTATTTGGAGTCACTGTAATTTGTCTATTGAGTCATCAATTCATCCCCATCTTCACTGAACTTAAATTATTTTTGCTTTCTTTATTGAATAATTTTAAGGTCTCTAGCTTTGTTGATAGTGCAAAAGATATTTATCTGAAAAACTATGCAATTATCAATAAGGATATAAAAAAGACAGTATTAAATATCTATACATTTTCTCATTTTACCCCATCAAAATAAAAGTGTGAATTTAAAGGGAGTCTTTACAGATTACAGGCCTTGCTAAACATAAAGAGAACAACAAAAAATCTGTACAATCAATTGCACTACCAAAAATAAAATAGAAAAAGCTGACAGAAGCACATTTCTTCTCTGAATAAATGTATATTTGCTGTCAAGCTATGAATGTGAAAGTGTTTGTAAAACTGTACATTCCACCTGTGTAGAGTATGGAAATGCTAGCTCCTTTTTGCTTTTTGTAAATCACAAAGAAAAATACAAAACAAACAAGCAAAAACAACAACAAAACACGCCCCCCCCCCCCCAACCCCGTGAAGCCTTACCTTAATTTGAGTAAATTTTTCTACATTTAGGCTTAAGTAAGCATGTAAAATTAAAAGCAGGCATCTAAATGACAACATTTACATTTTGGTTTCTTAAATTGGATTTGAATCCTATGATCAAAATTGAACAAGATTAATCCCACCTATGAGCAATCTCTCTCTGTTGTGCTTAATCATAGTCATGGGGAGCTTCTGTGAACTCACTGGATTTCAAAGTATAATTTTCTTGAAACTTACTCTTAGAAAATACCCTAGCACATGTAAACCAGAACCTTTCGAAACCATTTTGAAAATTTTCTTGTCCAATCTATACACACACTGCTAGATGAATTCCTAAATATTTTCAGAACTCCAAAATCCATTTTCTGTTGTGGAAAATTTGCAATTATCTAATTAATATCTTTCAACAATTCAGGTAAAAACCACTGGAACGTGGTTTGAAAATGGTAGACAACTTGTAGTTCTCTAATCCTGTTCAGCCAAATAGAACTCTCAATTTGTTCATGGGTATGCCCTTAGGATGGCCAGGGAGAAAGCATTCCAGAAAACTGGTTACTTTCTTAACTTTTTGAGTATTATGACAGCATCAACAGAGAAAATGGCGAGTATGAAGATGGACGAGATGATAAAGGATATGCCAGTGCACTTCTCTGCCCTAAGCAAAGCAGTTGCACTTATCAGTTCTCAAAAAGAGATGTGTATTGGAGTATTGTTGATATTTTCACATGAAGGTGTCCCCAGCACAGACAGTGCCTTCACTGATGGGGTAGAGTCCCGCAGGGTCTGCGCACAGCAGGCAGTGCCCCTGGGTCTGGTGGTGGGATCCATCAACAGCCCCCAACACAGCATGGGATACACCAGGGCCAGGGGAGACAGAAGCAAGAGCAGCTGGAAACAAAGGCAGGGCTGGAGGTAAGTACCCCTACCACATAGCTCAGGCAGGCCCTGGGCCTGTCATGAGCCCCTGGGGGCCTGGAAAGGGTGCAGATGGGAGGACACCTTAGATGAAGCCTGTCAGAGACATTAAGATCTATACATGTCCTCAGGGTCCTGATTTACCTGTGAAAAACAGAAGGTATTTTCCATCTGCAAACAACCAGCATCTTGCCACCAATCCCCCAGGGATTGGTGGGCATTTTATGCTTCTCTGGTACTTGCTAGAGACTGATGTGTCCTAATTTTTTCAACAGCATTAGTTCCTTAGGTCTAAGCTTGTTGGATCAATTGTTTTCTGGATGACTGAAATGGGAGGATTGTAAGTCATAGCTTTTACTTATGGCCTTCTGTATGGATTTGTGTCATAAGACCCTGCTTAGCTTGCAGGTTTCTGAAAAACCATTCTTTACTCACTTGGCTCTTCTTTATATCATACTGGGAGCCAAAACATTTACTCACTATTGAATTTTCCAGGAAGTAAGCTGGCAACAGATGAGATGTTTCTTCTCTGGTTGGGTGGAACTATGCCTAAGCACTTTAAAAATCTGGCTTTCTATGTGCTTCTCCTCATCCATAAAACAAAGAAAAAAGAAATAATTCCTAAGTTCATAAGCTATGAAAGCAAGTACATGCAAGATTGCAAGGTCCTCAGATATTTTTGGTATACAGACAACAAAGAAATATTTGATAAGGAGGAACTATAGAAGAATTAGGGACCAGAAACAGCTTTTTAACTGCCAGCCAAGCTGAATACTGAACATACAGGTACTCTGAACTGTTCCCAGTTACTCATTCAGCCAATCAAGCTAAAAAATGTTGAGTAAACCTGAATGCTGAATTAATGTGAGGAAATACAGATTTGCCTATAGAAATTTTGCAAACAGAAAAGATTGATTAAGTAAGGCATTTATTTAAAATTATTTGCTCAGCTGTTGCTCACTTTTCAGCATTTTTTTTTTTGCATATGTGGCTCAGACACTTTAATAGAGGTCAGGGAAATGTATATTTTAAATTATTATTTTTCTTAAGTGCAAATTAAGAAAAGAAATAACTGCACAATATATAAAATAACTAGCCTACATTATTTGCTGTGCAAAAGAAAAAGATACAATATTGCCATTTTAAACAAACAATCAAAAATCCTAAACAAATTGATCAGAAGAAAATGAAGATATCTATATAGCTAATATACATTTTTGTCTATGAAATGTTCTGGTTTACATGTGCTAGGGTATTTTCTAAGAGTAAGTTTCAAGAAAATTATACTTTGAAATCCAGTGAGTTCACAGAAGCTCCCCATGACTATGATAAAGCACTCCCACACGTAAGGGCACCTTTGGAACACAGCAAGGGAGAAAGAAGTGTGAGACAGAGACTCACCAGGGCTGCGAACCATGACAGGGGAACAAATGACCCCATGAAGTGCCCTGCTCAGCAGAAAGTCTTGGAGGGCAAGGCAGACTTGTGCTGGGTTTCCTATTCAGCTGTCAGGAAGCTCTAGCAAACAGTGCCACAACAAAGACACATAACCAGGAACAAGGCACTATTGTGGGAACTGGTAAGCACAGTCATGCTAAAAGGGCTTGAAGATGATGGAGTCAGCACAGCAGTAGTGGTGATACACTAGAAAAAATGGTACCCTGCCCTGGCTGATTCAGCTGTCTTTAGGGATGGTGTTGTCCTCAGTTTACATGGACTTCCTGGGATTTCCTGAACTTTCACAGCCTGAGGCTGCAGAGAGTGTCAGAAAAGACCTTTCTGTGCAAGTTTATATGAAAGTCTTCTATAAGGTGATTATGGGTGTGGAGGGAGAAGTAGTTATAAAAAAAAAATAAATCTAAAGAAAAGGAAAGTACATGCTGAGGGGTAATGTGTGAAAGTGACCTGAACTCTAGCCCTGTGGAAGCCACAACAGATAGATGCAGAACACCAGAAGATGACCGAACCTGTCCAGGGCCACCAGCACACACTAACATTAACAGTGGAGGTTATACCTTGGAACATCTCCAAGGAAGCAGTGGCTTCTCTATGCTGACAAAGACTATAGGATTATATATATGCATTTGCTAACCAAAAGATCCCTTGAGGGATTTCCTAAACACCTGCCAAGAAGTCACTTGTGCCTCAGTATGACCCTCTATTTCTGAATAAACAGCTGGGGTTTGTGTCCTAACTGTGCCCAGAGAGGCTGTGGAAGGCCCTGGGCAAGCTAATATAACTCAGAAACAAGCTTTGATCAGGGGTTGGACTGGCTGACATCTATCAGTGTGTTCCAACCAAAATCCTTCACTGTTGCTGTTAATATCCTGAAATAAGCTTTTATTGACAGATTATAACTCTCACAGTTTATAACATAAATTTTTTTGGTTTTAACATTTAAGTCCTGCTTACAAACATCTAAGCGCTGAGGCCCCAAAGATCTCAGGAGTGCATGTACACATAGCCATTTTTAAAATAAAGACTGATTATTTTGTCTCTTTGAGAGTGAAACATGAATGAAGAAGCGAAACCCATTACTACCAGTTTGAAAGAACAGGGATTGTTTTGCACACATACATCCTTTCACTCATATTCCAGTATTCATGTGTAGGTTATACAACCCAGTTCCTTTATCTCTAATGGCAGGGTAAAGATATTAGACATTATAAAGAGCTTTATATTGGGGTTTTGTACAAAAGATATATTTAATCTTCACAACAAAGCATGCATGAGAAGTGTAAAATATTGGTGACTTTATTCTATGGTTAGAGGAATATTTTATCAATGCATTCACTATTGAAGTCAGCTGGAGATCCTTGGTAACTATTGAAATGCCAGAGATGACACTGTAATAAAAGACGTACTTCTGCTGTAGGTCAAAGGAGTGCTTTGTAACTAAACAAAAATAACAAATCAAGTGAACTGTAAAAGACTTAGGTAAGTTAAGAGAAGAAGTATATTAGAAGACTATTCCATGCTAATCCATAAGGTTGTTTAATTAAACCATAAACTTTCTAATAATAGACCAAAGGAATTAGAAAGTAGCTCAAAAAATACAAAACCTGATATAGAACTAGAGGAAAGAGTATATTAAGGCGCCCAGTTAGGGTTTGAAAAATATGGCAAAATTCCATGTCTACTACACGGGACCTAATCGTAACTTTTTAATTTCTGAGAATATCACTTTCAGTGTGACTTTGCGTTCATCTGTTTCATCAGAAACTGTGCATTTTCAAATGGAAAGAGTATATTAACCCAGTATCAGTATCAGGGTTCATATTAAATACTTTAGTTCCTTTTTCAGTGTTAGTTAAATATTTCCTGATTGAAACCAATTTATATATCAGGGACACACTTCTGTTAAAATCAATTTTATGATTACATATTTTATACAATTCTGAGGTTGATGACCTTAAAGAATATGAATATTTTCTTCCATTATAGTAACCAGGAAAATGAAAACAAAAATGAATACACTTAAAGAAAAATTCCCATGTTTGTCTGATTTATTCAAAATACATAATTTAATCAGTTATGTTTCATTTTAGGAGCTCAGCCTGAAGGATGTAGGATAATCTGGTTTGCAACCATGTTACTCTTTACGATAATGTTCTAGGCATAATTCAGAAAAAGCAATATTTTCAGTGGGGTGCAATATTTCAGAAAGCAACAAACCACCTTTTCACAGTCATACTTTATAAGGCATGGAACTGTATTCCTTGGAGTTTGCAAGTCTGACAGAAGCTTATAAAAAATCATAGATGAGTAATGATATATTCCTATCTGGGTATCAAGTTCTACACATATTTGATTTGCACTGGGTGTCATCTCCACTTTATTGTAAGAAGTATTCATGTTTGAATACTGTTCAAAGGCAACTGATATGATTACTGACAATCAGAATTGATTATCTCTGAACTGAAGACCAACATGCCTGAAATCTTGCAAATCAGTAGATAATAACACCATAGAAATACATTCTATATTCTCCTACATCATTCCTTGCATTCTGTGCATCCAGAGAAGTTAAGAAGGTGAAGAAGAGAGGCTGGAGAAAGGGGAATGCTGTGAAGGATGGCCAGAGTGACATTCCTCTGGAAAAGTGTAAAAGTGTTGTCTAAACACATGGTTTCAAGGAACACAAGAGCAGTGTGCTGTTTTGAGCTAGTGAAAAAATAAGCAGATTTTCATTTGGTTTGGTTTAGCTGTTTTTAATTAAAGCATACAAAGTTTCAATACCAGTTTAGGATTAAATAAACTGGCATGGTCACCAAAGAAGTATCCCTCATTCTCTCAGCTGTTTGCCTCTGGCTTCTGTCAACTTTTAACTGCCGACAAAGAGGTTCATGTAGCTGCATAATGAACTGGTCTGGTTAAAAAGATTTTTGTCCAGCTTTTGGAACAGTTCCCCAGGGACCACTTCTCTCAGAAGCAGCTTAAATTCAGGAAATGAAAGGTGCATATCCATAATCATTGCAACAAATCTAAATTGGGACTGCTGTGATCTCAGCTGCCTTTTCCATCCCCAGCTATGCTCTCTACTGCACTGCCTTGGCACTATGTCTTCTGCAATCATGTGTTGAAAAGTTATGGGGACGTGAATGGACAAAAATTCACCTGGTAAAAGTAGAAATTAAAAAAAAAAAAAGAAGAAAAAAATTGTTAGCCCCTAGATGGATCAACTCCCTGAAACAGCTTACCATGTGGCCACTCAAGCTCTCAGATAGTACAAGGGAAGCAGAAGGAATAAGTAAGCAATAAGTAGTGGGAAAAAAATTAGGACTATTGACAGGCTAGAGAGGATTAAATTGCTGAAGCAGCATGTGGAGATATAATTTTTAGTTCTGTGGATAAAAGAAACATAGAGTTTACATAAAAATACTAAAGCATAAATACACCAGAATTTTTCTTTCTCTACTGTGACATCAACTGACATATCAACCAGTTTAACAGGGTGGCATTAAGTTCTGTGTTGAATCAGAACCCCATGATGCCCCCTTGGTTTACACTGGCAGCAAAATTCCCTATCATCAGAGAGTTATAGATTATCAATTCAGTTTTGATGTTGTTATTTTTTAACTGGAGCCCTTATGAAAACCAAAATATTCTTTGTTTCATTGACGAGTATCTGAACTCCCTTTGCTTTTCAAGGTAAAAAAAGACTCCTGGCAAAACACACTGTCCATTTATGCTTTCTTAGAGCAATGCCAGTTTTTCCAGCTTCAGGCATGAGAAGAAAGAGAAAAATCCCTGCTCACTTTTAGTTTTGGATCACCTCTGCACCGTAATGAACTCAACAGACTGCTTACAGCAGCTTTGGGGCCAGTTTGCACTGGCTGTGGGAACAGCATCACTAAGACTTGGCCCTCCATCTTCTAATAAAACTAAAGCCCCATGATCATTTTTTCTGTTGCAGTGGCTGCATTAAGCCACAGAGCAAATAGAAAATGTACTGTAGAAAAAGGACAGACATGGAAGTATTGCCTGTATCCTTCAGTGCATTTCTACTACCCATTACCTGCTTAATTATCAGTTACTTTCTGCTCACTCCAGTTACTGTATTAGCTACCTAGAGAGGTAGGAAACGTGAGCATCCCAAAATGATATTAAGTTGGCAAGCTAAACTGTAATACTGCATTAAATATTTCCTATTTAGACAAAAATATGTCTGCATTTGATCTCACTGAAGTCCCCAAACTCTCACTTCACAGAGGCTTACCCAGGCTCTAAATCTAGGAAGCTGAGGACATGTTACTTTCTAACAATCTGTTCCTTCAAGCTGAAAACAGCCGAACGTGATCTTGCTAGCTCCCAGTGTGGTGCTGTGGCTGAAAGGGCTAATGTGATTCTTGGCTGCATAATCAGGGGAATACTCAGCTGGAGTAGGTAGGTTATATTACCAACATAACAGCATAAATGTTTATGTTTACTCTGGGGCTTGAGGTACAAATTGTAGTATACGCATCCCCTAGAGAGGCAGCTATTCTCCACGACTGCAACGTTTAAAAGAGTGGTAAGAAAAGGAGACTGTTTACCGCAGTAGGAAGAAAACAACACATGGATTTAGGTGACAAACAATAGATGCTGGGATCTGAAAATACTGACTTCTGCAATGTTTTTGTTAGCCTCATGTCACACACGGAAGCTTTTCATAAAGCGGTTTGAATAATGGATGAGGAACAAAGAAAATGTATACAGTAAGAAATGTATCTTTCTGTACTGTATCTGGACTTGCTGCTCTCTTTAGCCTTCTTAAAAAAGGTTTACACACAACAGCTTACAAATGCTTAGCAAATATCTAATTACACAGAAAGGAGAAAGAAACTGAACATTCCTGTATTTAGATACAAATCTGTGTACAGAACATACAGAGTCCGCATGTCTATGTCAAGGTTCTCTTTATGCCCACTTCCCTTTAACCCATTGGGAAGAGTCACTACTTTCTTCTGGTTGTAGTAACGATGCCAAAATTTTACATCAGCTCTTTATCATCAGACTGCATTTACAGATGGGAAAAAAAAACCCAAGACACAGTGAGGGAACAACTTGATGCAGGCCATTCAGCAGCGCAATGAATGATAATGGAAACACCCAGAAATCCCAGTCTTGTTTTCCCAGGCTAATACTTACCCAATGGACCATGCTGTTTCTGTGAGATCACAAGTGCATTTTGTCTTTGAAACATGTTACCCATTACCTTTGAAGGAGTTTCTTTTAATAAAATACAAATCAAATACATCTAAAATAAATCAAACACAGCAAGGCTTTGAACCAGATCCCAAGAGGTCCTGACAACATACTCCGCATTTTAAAATGTGCTGATAACATACTCTGCATTTACAAATGCCGCTGATCTCAATGAGAGTCAAGGATGTTCAGGGTCTCACATAGGACTGGAATCCAAAGAACAAAACTCAAATAAAAATGAAATAAAATTACATGTAAAGCACCAAGGTGAAAGGTGGAAATATGCAGTGAGCTTATTCTGCCCCTTATATTGAAAACAGCGGTGAGCCACAGGCACAGTCTGAGTGCCTCATCTTTTAACAGTAAAGAGGCAAAATTTGGGCCCTCAGGCTTCCTATTCTTATAAGTCAAAGATGCTAATGATGTGTCTGACTACCAATGTGACAAAAAGTGCCACTGCTGAGACCCTTTCTTTGAAGAGAAGTACAATTCTAAAACTTCCATTTTGTCATTGAAAATCACTGCCAAAGCTCTGACATATTTTCTGACCTCACATAAAGTGCTGTAATGTAATCCTAGCAGGAGCACAAGAAGTTCAAAATCTACTAAACCTCATGAAAGAGTTAACACAATAATGGCTTTTATAATTAAAAAGAACTTCAGCACAATACCTCAAAACCCAATATGTTATTTACCCCCCCCCCAAATACCTTTTATAAATCAGCCACTGCATAATTAGTTTATTCAGTAATTTCTAAAATGGACATCTGAACACTCAGTGCTGTACATACAGGAAGATCCCAATGTGCTTTGCTGAAATTTTAAATGCCTTTAGCTTGAACTACAATAAGCAGAGGTGACTGCCAAATTGAAGATTCTGTTTACAGCTACCACACTGAATACCTTTTAGAAAAAGAAGATTTCTGAAGAAGGATTGTAAATTAAATGATAACAGGGTTCTCAACAGGCAGTTCAATGNAGAATTTGCACTGCAAGATGACAGTAAGAGATGTGAAACCAACAATTTCCTATCCCACTTTTGAGCAATTTAAAAATGGAAAGAATAGCCTCATTAATGTTGAGTCTTCAGAGGCATGAAATTCATGTTAAAGATCTGTATCCCCTGTGCGAGTTATCAAGAATACAAGCAACCAGGAATTATGATTCTGCCTAATCTTTGTGTCAAAAGAAGAAATGAAATATTGGATATTCCAGAGGTGAAGCTGTCGTTCTTTTCATTTTATTTAACTCACCATGGCAATCTTTCTCACTCTGTCTTATTATGCCTCTACATTTTTCTTATCCAACAGCACCACCAAGTGCCACGAAATATTTCAGTGTTTGTTGAGGTTTTTTCCCTNATTAAAATGCTGAAAATGTTAAATATTATTAAGGGTGCAAGTAAACCTAATAACAGTGGACTTGTGGTTCCTAGACCTTCAGTCAAGAGTCTTTGGAAGAGTGTCCTGATATTAAGATACAAAGATGTCTTTTATATATGAATACATAATAAATAGCTATCTACATAAAAATCGGTATATTCCTCTATTTATATTTGCATATTTAAACTGGTATTTAGTGACACAGCAATAAGGACATGCTCTACATCACCCTGCCTCCTATTCAGCTGTCTGCTTTATGGTTAGTCTGTACTGCAGGCAGTTTCTGGGAGCATGAGTAAAGGCACGCTAAGCTATCCAGTGCCTGTGGTCTCATGGGCTTCAAGAATGCTCCAGAGGACTCTTTCCAGTTGCCTTCATGCTAATGCTTGCCAGCTCATTTCAGTTTGTGAGTTTCTTTACAGCCTCACAGCCACAGAGTGACCCACAACAGACATTGCAGACACTGAGAAAAGCATTGGGTCTTTTGAGCTGCTACTAGTTGTGCAGCTTAACCTGTTTACAGCATCAAAGTGCAATCTTCCACTGCAATAACCCACATAAATTCTGTTGTAAAAGAAATGTTTAATTTCTAATTGATGCTTTAAAAGAGTACTTGTAATTGCTTTGTTGATAGGTTCTATGATAGGGCACGTGTGCCCTCTAGAAGGTAAGATCTCTGCAGCATTTCTCTCTGACAAGCAACATCTCCTCTGAATGTACTGTTTTGCACTTCCACTCTGGGGTACCTCACTCTATCCATTCCCTGTGCAGGGAGCCTAAACTCTGAGTTTTCCACCTATTAACAAAGAGCCAAAACCTTTTACTGGCTTTTGCATGCTCTCTCTCCAGCCTAATGAATATTCACCTAGACTATGCACAGTGGAACAGATTGAGCAGGGCAGACTGAAATTACCCCCTTGCAGAACATGCCCTAATTTAGTGCATTCACATCAGAAGTGCGGGTTAGAATCCTCAGAGGAAAAGATAGGAACTGAGTCTTGGTTTCCTCTATCCTGAATGAATTATTTAATCACTGAGCAATCAAAGTGGAGCAGGGCTGAGGTTTATGCTAGCTTAAATCCAGTAGATACTTTGTGAGAGTATCTACCAAACAAGACTTGGAAACAGAGAGGATTTGTGGATATGTCAGGTACAAATGAAAGAACAAAGAGTCTCTGAGTACTTCCAAAACAGATACATTTCTGTGTGTGCTTGTTAGAACTTTATTCACTGTATATGAACAGTAGGAGCAGTGTAGCAGTTTGGACTCAATTTTGGACTCGGACATTTAAAATGTCGGCAAAGGAAGAATAAGGCAACCAAATAATTTTATGAGTCTTAATATTTTTTAATATACAGCAGAAGTATTAGATCAGAATTAATATTTGGGGGTGCTTTCTATGCTGTAATAGTGAATTGGGTTTCCCCTTGCTCTGGGAAGTCTAGAAATCTCTAATTTTCCTCCTTCTCCTTCTTTTACTCCATCCATTAAAAAGATAGTTCAGTGTAATTTAATTTGTTTTTGTCTTTTCAAACTTTTAAGTGAAGGTTTGTCACTGAATTTTATTAAAGGAAATAGTGAGAACGCAAAACAGAACTTTTCTTATTAGTTGTTCTTAATAAATCGGTCTCTTAAAAAGTGTGGCTTGAGTTAGTATACTTTGGGTCAGGAACTCTGGGGAATTTGCCAACTGTGTCACAACCGTTTATATTTAACGAGTTCATTAGAGGACTTAGGAGGGAGCAAACATTATTTGCAGATTGTACTTATTCATTGGACCTTTCAAAGCCTAACAAGGACATAAACATAACAGAAGTCAAGCTAGAAAAGTTGAATAAATGGATATACAAATCACACTGAGATTTTGAAAGAGAAAAAAAGTAATCTGCGACATCTAAGGAAGAATGAAACTCTTACTTTGCACTCAACAGGAGGGATAAAACATGAAAGTGAAATAGATCGCATAGTGATGGTAGACAAACAATTGCATATTAATTTATATCGCAGCATGACAAAAAAGTGGAGTGTAATTTATAATAGCTTATGAAAGAAACATTGAATCACAAAACACAGAAATTACAATTAATCTGTGTTATTTCATTTGGGTGACTATGTCTGAGTCTGAAGTAAACCAATACTATAGAGAAAATACTAGAATAAAACATTGAAAACCCAATAAATGTGTGACACATTTTTCATGACACTCTATATTTTAGAGAAATCTGCACTGTATTAATAAACAGCAGTTCTCTTACATAGTTGCACTAGCTCTTACAGCCAAGTGATACTGTCTGCTCACATCCATTCTGCTTGGAATCTGTTATGGTCTCCCAGATGGGGCTTGACTTAGTTCATGAAAGAGCAGTAACTATAGACTGCTCCTAGTAGTCATAGCAGATGTGATTTCCTGCTTAGTGATATGGACATGTTATAGGTTGTGCCAATGCTTGCAGAAAATGAGAACAAGTCCTGGTATCTTATAAACAGACACAGCATTATACGACCAAAGTATTTTTCCCTTTTTATTCACCATTACAAACATACCTTAGCTAAATCTACATTGTAAAGTGCACTGGACCCAGGGGGTGACCCCTAGTGCTAGGGCAAATAACAAGAAATAGCTTGAAATGACACTGTTCAAGGCATCCTGTAGAGGGGAAAGAGATTTTCCTTTCCACAGAAAAATAGATACTATTTATCTGCTACATATAGGCTCTACAGCATTGGGACTTCTAGCCTCATCCACCACTTCTGTAACATTAAGAAGTAACAATTATTTTCTCTGAGGGTTTTTTGGGGTTTTTTTCTCTTTACATCCTGCCCACCCCCTCCAGTTCCCCATGTAATGTGTCTAAATATTGTGATAGTAATGCTGCATCTCACCAAGGTATTGAAGTATTTTTTTATGGCAAGAATTTCTGGTATGTGTTACATACCCTGTGGTGCATTATAGGGACCTCTCGGTGTGCCAAACCTGCTGGGACAGTTCTAGAGCACTGCATAAGATATGGGTCAAACCAAATGTTTGTGTTGTCTTGTTTACATTGCTTTTTGTGACGAGTTTCTAGAGTCAGACCAGGATTTATGTTTAATTTAGAAACACTCTAGTTTTGCGAATCCAAGAGAGACCCCAGGAGTGAAATAAAATGTTCATTGTTTGGGCAATCACGGGAGCAGGTCCTGGTCCAGTAGAGAAGAGCTAAATTATTTAGCAACGTTGTGTTATCTACTTTGAAAATACCATTAGCTATGATAAGAATAAAGTCAAAGCTACTGTTACAAAGCTTTACAGAACACTTTTTGAAGCAGAAAAAATATCTACATCTTGACAAGCACAATAATACTGTAAATCTGTCTGAGCATCTCTGTAAATAGGATCAGGTGACACAGAAGTATTAACCTCAGATTCTGGGAGATACAACCTGTGCTCCTAAAAGCACAGGAGAGATTGTCCATGGTAAGTCATCATGAAGAAGATGACTTCTTAGACATACTTCAAATAGTCAAAGTGCAAAACCACAGGTGAATTATCTGGAATGGTAAAGGAGGGTGTGACTCAGGGTGATAGTCTCGTATTTTGAAAGAAAAAAAATAGATCAAATATCTCTGTTCTGTGAAATAAATAAGCAGAAAAGTCATTTTCTGGATAATTTCAACAGTGACTTACATAAGCAACTAGAAAAGCAAGTAGATTTTTTTTTTTTTTTTAATTTTTTATTATTAA